>VXBB01006885.1:695956-772647 GCA_013399915.1 Illadopsis cleaveri
ATGTTAATGTTGATGGAGCTGCAAATTATGGATAAAATATAAAATGTATATGTGCAAAAATTTAATACTAGAATTTTTATCCACATGTCAAACACAGAAAGCCATGTGAGCTTTTGATCCTGGAGATCAGTAATAAAGAATGAACAATATCTTACTTTTGTAATAAATAAACTAAATTTTTTCAGATTACTTAAGTAGTAATCTGAAAGGTGAAAAGGTTTGTGAGGGTAAGATATCCTCAGGGACAAGAACATATGTTTTTGTACCCTTTTTTCTGGCATGCTAAGGATGTTATGGTAAGAGATACTTCAGAACCTTAACCTTTCTCTATCTTCCTTTTCATATTGCCTCCATTTCTCTCCAGTGTTTCATCTTCTATGCTGATAAATAAACTTTTTAAAGAAAATTAGAAGATTCTGAATTAAAAAAGAAGCTGAAGATGAAAGTGCTCTTTTTATCTCACATGAATGCTCTATGAACGTCATTTATTATTTTGTTTCTAAATCAACACTGCACAATAATTTAATGCATTTGGTGATTTTTCAGATCCTCAGTAGTACTCAGACCTTCTACATAATTTAGTCTAAAATGTTGTCGGCCAAGAGCCAGTGGAAGTAAGCTATGGGAAATGGGTCTTATTCTATGATCTCAAAGGATGGAAATACCTGCCCCTGTTTTGAAACATTTCTTCCTTTTTGCTTGTACGGCGATTTTTTATTTTGTTTTTTTGGGTTTTTTTTTGTTTTTTGGGTTTTTTTGGGTTTTTTTTGTTTGGTTGGGGGTTTTGGTGCTGTTGTTTTTTTGGGAAGGAATTGTTTTTGTTTGTTTGTTGGTTTTGGTTTTGGGCTTGGGTTTGGTGTGGTTTGGTTTGGTTTGGTTTGGTTTTTTTGTGCTTTTTTTTGTGCATTTTTTTGACTGTGTTTAAGAAGACCCTTAGGATCTTGTATTACTTGGTTTTTTGGCTTGATTTTTTTTCTTACTTTAAACTATTTCTTAGGAACTGGTGTGTGTGTCATAATTAACTGTCATCTTTGTACATGTTTTTAAAATACAACATTATATCTTGCGTATTTTCTGTACCATGCTTACAAATTGCCTTCCTCATTTTATTTAATGCTGTCTATTTGTACAGTGAAAATTTCTTATGCTGTTTTTGTCCCTTCCTCATCTTGGAAGTTGATGCGCTTTTCTTTGGTCCTTGAGATTTGTAAATCGATCTTAGACTCACTCCTTCCCTTCACAGCCTCCTCCAGTATGGCTGTCATGTCTTTTCAGATATGAAAGTTTGAAACTGGCTACATTAAACATACATTTTTCTCAACAAATTGTCAAAGGCTCCAATTTATCTGCATGGCTATTCTGAATTCAGGGTGAATTATTAGACTTCCGGTGTGGTCTTTTCATTTTATAACTAAAAATAAGTATTATTTCATATTTATGCTGAACAAAGACTAGAAATTGTTGAAGGTTTTTGAGCCTGTGGGGAACCTTGCCCATAATCCCTGCCCTTTCCATCTGAGAACAGCCTTTGAAATCTGAAATACACCCCTATCTTTAATATCAGAACAGAGTGTGCTTGTATGTCAGATGCCTGGTGCCATTACCTCTAATAATCAAACCTTCAATTTTCTCAGATAATTAAACAGAATCGTTTGACAAGAAACATTTTCTAGGAAAGCATGTCAATTGTTTGCATTGTATTTTTACTCTTTGTCTTATATTAATTACAGTCCTTTATATTTATTATTTTTTGAGTTCTGTATGAGCTCTCTCATTACGTTCCCCAGGACTGATGTCTACCTAGCCTGCCCATAGTCATGTGGGTCAGACAGCACACTCTGGCTCAATGGGTTCAATGGCATACTTTATTCATTTGTATTTTCTCTGGCATGCAGAGACCTAATTAAAATCGCTACCAGGGGGTCAGAGATGTCCTCTATCTACAATTACAGCAAAATGGGAGAGTAATTTTAAAATGTTTTCTCCTAACAAAATCTCCTGAATTAGAGCTGAAAAAGATCTGAGATTATCAATTTAAATATAATCCAAAAAAATTATCATGCAAATATGTTATGAAGAATGCAATAATCAAGTAGTGAACAAAGGGGAGCTATAATGGCCATTTTTAAAAAGAGAAATAAGGAAGATCTGGATAACTAATGGCTGATCTCTCCTTTATGCACAGCAAGATCACAGAGCAAATCCTTCTGGAAACTTTGCCAAGGCACATGGAAAATGAGGTGATTGGTGACAGCCAACATGGCTCCACAAAGGACAAATCACAACTGACAAATATGGTAGCACTCTAAAATGGAATTACAATGCTGGTGGATCAGGGAAAAACAATTGATGTCATTTACCTGGACTTGTATCTCTTTGTTGGTGATATCCACAAAATTGAAGGCTGCATTAGGATTTATCTGTACTTTAAGTTTCTTCCTTTCCTCTCTCCAGTTGTGAAATGCAGAGGCATACTGAATTTTACCGGCTTAAATTTAGGCAGTCTGGTCAGATGGTCACAGAAATGAGTCTAAGGTGCCCTGTGGCATTTCAAAATCTAGTGCAATACTCTTCTCAGTACACCACACTCAAGGAGCTTCTGGAAATGATGAAGTGAAGCTGGGCGAAGGTAATAACTAATTTTTAAGCTTAGCAGAAATACTTCCGTCTCAAGGGTTGTGTCAGAAATCTCAGAGAGTACAAGTGAAAGAGGAAAAAACAAAAGTAAAAAAATGTGAATCACAAATTCAGATCTAGGAACAAAAGTGGTCTCTTAAAACATTGTGGTTTTACTCAGGTCTGATACTAGCGTACTGAGCTGGTACAGGAAATTAAGGATTATTTGAAAACCAAACAATGAGGTATCAGCCAAACCTTATCTTCACAGCATGGTAATTTGTGTAATGGCTCATAATCAGATTTTATGGTCCTGACATTACTTTTCTTCTAAATAACAAGCTGAGCAATCCTTAAAAAATTGTCAACAATGAGTAGATTTGACCTAATTCCTGTGTTAATATTGTAACAGTTACACAGGTTTTGATTATTTCTAGTATCAGGCATCCATACAGTAAGAGGCTGACAAGCAGACACCACTGATCTTATTTAATCCTAATTTTAGCTGAATCATACACAAATCTTTCTATCCCTCCCTTAACGACTTCCCCACCACCATCACCTCAGCTAGGATGTGTCTCCAGCAGGAGCTGTTATTTGCTGCTGCTCAGTGGCTGCCTTTCACTGTGGACCTTGAGGCACCATGCGCTGCCAGGGCACCCCTTGTGTGTTGCCGTGGGGCTCTTCACAGATTGCAGGACACAGGGGAAAAGGGGGGGCTACACCTCTTTGTAGACTTGGTGAATAATTATAAAAACTTCGGGTTCATTCTTGAACCTGTTGGAGCTATGTGGAATGGAGAGACTCTGAAGAAGGATGGAAAGATACAAAAAGAGAACATGGAGTGACATGTGACAGCTGCTGCTGACTCCCAAATCTCAAAAAAATTCTTTACATTTGTTCAAGACTGAATGAAGCAGATGCGTAGTTTGGACCAAAACCATCACTGAAGTTATGGGTTCTTTTCTCTTGCTGTTTCCTTGTTCTTTATATTGTTTTGTCTCTTTCTCCACTGCTGTTGTGAATTTTGAGCCTTCCATAGACAGGTGACTTCTAAAGCAGTCTGACTGTATGTGATATGACAAACCTGGAAAATAACTGTTTAGAGAAGGTCTAATATCATTTTTCTGGTTGCTGCAAGCGTAACTCTCCACTACTTTGTCTTGTGTATTTTAAAGTATGCTTGTATATATATGTTTATACATATACATGTATACATTTTGCTCTGTTTTAGACTTGCTGGATTCATAGTTGCTGTGTATTTGAATCCCACTACTGACTACATCATGATTAAAGTTTAATACATTACTATTAGTCGGTCATTCACTCTGTCCATTTTCAAAGTGATGAAACTGTGTGAAATGAACAGACACAGGGGTTTTTCTCTTTGGAAAAACCCCTGTCCCGTTTATTGGCTGTTTATATCAGACTTCTAGGCCTTCAACCTTTTCACTCTGGTCCTAAGGGCATTTCTTGGGAACTAGGTGTCACTCATATCCTTAAAAAAAATACTTCACCTAGAACTGACTTTGCTTGGAAACTGAACATAAAGTATATAATTTCTGGGGTCACTTCCCTCAAGAAATGAAAAAATCTTCCTTTTTCTAGCTCTTTGGTTTCCAGACTGCCATTCTCATTCAGTGAGGTCACAGGATGAAAATTCCCTTGCTGAAAACCTGCATATCAATCACAGTTATGTCTCTGCAGAAGCACCATTTTATTGCCTTGCTCTGACATTTCCCTCTGCTTCCTGAGCTGTGCTCTGTTGGTTTATTGTGTTAGGCATTGCCTTCAATGACAGCGATATTCTAGCCATGACACAGGAAATAATCCATCGGTTTATGCAATGATCATGAAAACATCACACATAAGTAAAATCTACATAAACTGGTACAGATGAATCGCTAATGTCTCTGGTTATGATATGATGAAATATATTCTGTGAAGTGCAAGTGCCATTGCACAAGGGTATTATTAATGCCAGTGGATGAAAATGGATATTTCTGAAAATAGGAAATGTTCTATATCTCTTTAAGGCAATTCTTGTTCTTACTACCCAATGGCCACTGCAACAATATGCTGCTGAGAAAAAGAAAGGGAATTGTGTTTATATTCATCTCAGTAGTTTTTCCCAATTTCCTACAGCCTTCAATTAAAGCTTAGATGTCGTTCTGTGGCTAAAATGATTTGACCAAATGCTTTTCTTGTTTTAGGGGGGGTTGATTTTTGTAGATTTCCTAAAAAAATTATTTATTTAAATTCAAACAGATTTTGATAAATGGAGACAGGCCAAAAATAATTGAAAAAAAAATCGGCCTCCACACACAGCTGTGGAAGAATTTGCACAGGCAGATTCATTATTCTTGGGTCACTACAGGTCAATAAAAGCCAATTCTGGTCAAGCAGTATCAGTTATCTGTGTTACAATGGTATTGTTAGGTAAATTATTGCTTATTTGTTTCTCTGAGGTGTCTACCCTAGGACTCATTTCTGTGGAGGACTAGGTATGTGCAAGGAACTGAAGGGAAAAAAAACAACTATTTTAAAAATAATAATTCCCCCCCAAAAATAATTCCAATAGAGTGATCTTGTGAAACAGCAAATCTTGAATATGTTCAAGTGAACATACTGCTCACTGCTCACAGCTCTGAGATAGTCGCTGATCTGGATCTTCAGATCATCTTGTGGTGAAATGAGAGGTAAATGCTGTTTTTTCTAATGCTTATCTACTGCTATTTGATGTCACATTTTTGATGGACAGGAAAATGAGATGGAAAGATAAAGTAACCATAGTTTACCTCCTCCACAAAAGAAGGAACACAGTCATTTTAGGAATCTGTCATATCCTAAACATTAAAATAATTTAGAAGCAAAAGTACAACTGAAAATTGAAGAAGATTCATCCACAGCTCTCTATCCCTACAGTTTTCTGTAAAAACCTTTTAATCAAAAAAAGTAAAGAAAAATAAAGAAATTACATAATGTCTGTCTTAAAACACTATTTTTTCAACATTGTGCTCTATAAAATTTTACCATATATTCTTTATTTCTGAGAATATGCATCTGTGCTAATTGCACACAGAGAAGTGTTTTAGTCTCTTAGTGCTTCCAGCCACATGAACAGGCAGATGAGGCAACTGAGAATATGAAGGATCCATACTCTGACCTACTATGGTCTTTTTAAGGGGCATCTTGGGAAGTGCTGGGCTGTTTTGTTTTCTGTCTGAGAAACTAGTGTGTTAGAAAAAGGAACATTTTCCCTGATTGCCTGAAAACCTCACAGGTGCAGACTTCATATGCCAGAACTCTAGCTGAGCTGCTGGAAGAAACAGACTAAACCAGGTCCTTGGAATAGTTTGCTTTGTGGGGACTCAGTAGGGGCCTGTCCACGTGGTCATGCAGCATGGATCAAAGCCCATGCAGATGTTTTTTCTCACCTTGGATTTAAACCAAGCACCACACTCTGGAAGGAGAAAAGCTCAAGCTCTTGATTCTAGACTTGCCTTTTAGCTGCCTCACTGTGGGCTGTGAGCCAGCACTGGTGCTGCAGGTTGCTTTCCAGCTGGGCTCACCAGCTTATGTCCTGAACATAGCCCCAAGCCCAGGTGGACATTTCAAATCAAAGCTACATGGAATGAGAATTTCCTGGCACAAGAACTTAGCAGATTTGATCCTTCTCTGGAGTTACCCTTTGGTCACCTTATGGGGCAGATAAAACTTCAGGGTTAGAGAGGATCAACAAAAATATCTGAGGATGTCATGAGTATATGAGTACCTCAGTTCAAATATTGTCTCTTACAGAAGACACAGATAATTGAGCCTCACAGAAATTGTGCCTTGAAAAATATCAACACGTTGTAGAACAAAAAACCTCACACTGTTCATGAGGAACAACATTTTTGTTGTTTCCTCAGCCGGCTGTTTTTACTCCATACTGCTTTTTTGGACCACTATACTGGAACTCATATTTCAGTAGCACTGCAAAGACTTGCAAATATCTCTTAAGTTATTTGGAACCTGACAAACCCTTTTAAATTTTTGACCCAAGAATCTGAAAACCATGTAAAGGAATAAAACCAGAAGTGCATCTTACAAAATATTATTATGTTTCTGTAATTTTTAAACTGAGCATCCCAAAGGGAGTCTCTATAATAGCCTTCATATAACAAGAAAAGAAAATAGCAACCATAAACTCCCTTACCTGTTAAAATATCTTCTATTGATCTTGCAAATAAGTTCATCAGTGAAATACAAAGTGTTTAAAGTGATTTCTGGGTAAAGTGCTGCACACCCTATTGCAGCATAAATGGTCCCTAAATAGGCATCTTTGAGAAGCAGCACAGAAAAATAACTCATTAGGAAAACTATTTTAAAATAGTTTGTTTCTTCATTGAGGGAATGTGGCATTATTTCCCTAGAATGATTTAATTCACCCTAATTATATTCTGTTTGATATCTGCAGCTGTCTTGGAAGCAGGCTTCTGCTATGTAAATCCAAGAAATGTTTCTCATCTCATTTGAAACCCCAAAGTACTCTAATTTTCAAAGGAATTTTAAGCTGATGTCTACTTATGTTCTTTGAATTTTTCAGAGAGATATCAAAAGAATAACTGAAATTTCTGAATCCTGTCACTTATATAGACTATTCATCCTCAGTGTACCTCATAAATGTGTATACATGGAATACGGTATGCATTTGCACTACAGTGTTAGAAAGTTGTGTAAAGGCATGATCGTACGTGACCAAGAACATCTTTGTTTTGAAATGTTCATAGAACATATCAGCATAAATTGTGGGGTTTTTTTTCTTTTTTTCTTTGAATTTCAGTCACTTTAGAACAGATGTGAAGCTGTCTTTTCAGCAACTTTTTATCTTATCCATTAAACAGCACCATTTTGGTTGACATGGAAGAACCAAAAGAGGAATAATTTTTAAAAATATATAAATGTTTTATATACATCTTTCAATGTCTTTGGCAGTAGCTGCTCTTGTTACAGTGCCACACAGCATAATATACATAATGATTATGTGCAGGACTTTTTAATTAAATATTTATTCATGGGTGGCCACCAGAAATGGCAATCAGCAAACACTGGTATTTATTCTGGAATATTGCCATCAGTTCCAGGCAAGATAGGAAAGTGAACAATGTGGAGTGAAAAACCACAAGGACCTGTAAAACGCATGAACATTCGGTAAGTGATGACTTCTTCCTCCTCTCAACAAATTACTAATCAACAAAACAGAGCACTTTGCTTTCTTCTACTCTGAAAGAAAATGCTCCCTTTAGTAATCTTGGGAAGGGTTACAAATGGTTTGGAAAGAAAACAAGGGAAGTCAAATGCTTTCTTTCAGATAAAAATACCTTATAAAGACAGAATTCTAATCAGGGGTTAGAAATTTTAAAGTAAAGCAGTTTTATGCTGTGGAGGTAGTACATGAGCAGAATTTAGAATGATTCAAAAGAAAAATTCACAAACTTCCATCCATAATTGCTAAGGATTTTTTACAGACAAACTCCTTAGGAAACTATAATTCTGTTTTGGTGTCACACCGTCTTAACAGGACTAGCTAAACTGAACATGAGGAGTCTTGAAATAGGTACCTTCTACATTAATTCTACCATAGAAGCCAGTCCATTAGATACAGTTTTAGACTAGCCAGTGCTTCCCAGGTTCCTACTTCTCTATTCCCAAATCTCCCACACACTCTCTGTTATAACCCGTATTTGCAAAGGGACAGCTCCACCAAAAATAGAAGGATGGATCTTGTTCCTCTTTGAAAGAAATTAAGTACAAGATTTGGTCAATGGATTCCAGTTTGCGAGGGATGTTCAAATCCTCAAGTTCTTAAAATCAATTCTTCCTTTACTGACAGTTTCTTATTTTGTTTATTTCATCTGCTCCATCCTAAAATACTAGTTGCAATGGTTGCCTTTACAAGTTTCCCAAGCTCTTCATGTACAAAGCAGTGAATAAATGTTATTAGCCCCCAAGTTAAAAATTTGGTTTAATATGGAGGTTTACGAAATTTAAAGTTCTTTTAGATGAAGCATTGGATATGAAAACCAAAGAAAAGCTGCAATAATGTTATGATGGTCACCTGAATATCCTGGAATTATCTTTTGGGGACTAGAAACTTCCATTCACAAAAGAAGACATCAGAAATTATTTTTAAAATGCTCATAATCTATAAATAAATGCTATATTGGGAAAACGCATTAAAGCTGGAGTATCTTAACTTTTACACAATTTTAGTAAAAGAAACCTCATACATTTTAAACACATGCAAGATTATTCTTCAGGGAATGTTTCAAAACTACATTTAGGGAATTATCTGGAAAGAACTTTGCCAAACTGTTGTAATGTACAAAAAGTTCAGGATTCAGAATTAAAATAGTTTTCTGTGAAATTTTCAATCATTTCCCTCTCTCTTAAATAAATGGACCGATAATGAGTAAATGTCATTATATGAAAATACTTTTATTTTCAATTGCAGGCAAAATTGATAAAAGAATGTGGAAAAGAATGTGGGAAAATATGAGAACTCAAAATCTGTGGAAAAAAGTGGCATTCGACACATGCAGTTTATTATTTTCCTAAAATATTCTACTTCATGGAATGTGAGAAATAGCAAATACTGAAACTACAGAGATGTATGTGACCATAGAAACTTTGGGCCAACATATGAAAAAGCTTTGATATAATACCAGTATAATAAGGTCTTCAGGTGAGAGTTTGAACACCAGCAGCAAAGGATGTTCACCTTATGTCTAGATCAATACTAGAATAATAAAGAAATAATAAAGATTTTACTTGCTAAAAAGTAATTTCAACAGCAAATTATAGGCCTACCAGAGAAAAAAACTCAAAAGTTTCAATGGAAGTCTTTTGCTTTTAAGTCACAATTTTGATTGTTTATAGTGATGACTTTCTCCAGCTTTCAGAGATCTCCTCTATTCATCATCACTTTTTCAAAATTATAGAAATTGGCCTTGAAAGGATGCCATCTATCTCTTTCAGCACTTTAGCTGTCTTCCATTGGGTGCCATAGACTAGTTTATGTCAATTTTTTCAAAGTAGTATAAAATAGATCTATATTTACAGCTACTGGTTCTTCCCCTGGACTCTTTTTTTTTCTAAGCACAGGGCTCTAGCAAACCTTGTTGGTGAAGATTGAAACAAAGAAAGAATTGAGCATTACAGCTTAATACAGCATTTGAGGATGCATCAGGAAGAGGCTGAATACTGGGACTGTTTCCCCTGGAGAAGAAAAAACTTCCAGGGATCTTATGGATCTTATGGGATCTTCCAGGGATCTTGTGTAAGTAGCTGGTGGGAGTGGAGGGAATAAATAAGACAGAGTAATTTTATCCTTCATGCTATCCAGAGGCAGGACAAGAGATAATGGGCATGAAACAAAATTTNTACGTAACAGAGAGGTGGGATAGCATATGGACACTACCAGCATCTCCTTTAGTGAAAGAAAAGACAAGACTTCTGTATAAAACTTAATTTAAAACATTTCTTACTCTGCTTCTCTTCAAGATCTGTGCACTTGCTCATGACAGCAGCATTCCAACACCTGATGTAAGGCAGGCGGGGATTTTTATTCAGCAGATATGTAAATTTTACGTTGATGAAGATTTTTACAGTACATGTCTGGAGATGTCTGGCTTGTACTTTTCAAATTCCTATTGCAGACAGTGTCTTGCTGAGCAGAGTAGACTGCTTTAATCTTGGACTCAGCAATTTGCCAAGAATTACATGATTTAGACTGCATTCATAAGTAAATCAGGACCTGATGCAACCCTTTCACTTTATGTCACTTAGAGGAAAGAGGCAAAAGAGATCTAATATCATATGAAGCTAAGTTCATATGTTTGGAAAGCTATAGGCAAAATATTTTACTATCATTAGAAAAGTATCCTGTGACAGTGGTAGAAGGTGGCAAACAAGGTCTGCAGAACACAGAGATATGAGAAGAAAGCTAGTGAGGAAGATGCAGAGATGTCTCAAACATATTTTTATTAAGATGTTTGTTGGGAAAGCGGGAAATAAAGATGAAAATGTAATTTTTTTGTTTTTATTTTTTTGTTTTTACAGTGCAGTTTCAATAGGATTTAAAAAATAATTACATAGCATTCTTTGAAATGATTCATGAAGATAAGCAGCAGTAGGCTTGGTGAAAACCATGGGTTTGGGTTTACACAAAAACTCTGCAAAACAAACCAATTTGCAACAAATGTGTCACAACAGGGGCAAACTGATGCTGGGAAAATTAACTTTTGAAAAACTAAATCATACAAACAGGTGCACAAAATCTGTAGTATTAAAGTCACTGTACCATCTCTCTGCAGGACTTTTCTTCATGATTCATCAACCTTTCATAGATATACATACAAGTGATATATAGTAAAATTTTTGATAAAGATGGTAAGAAAATTTGTCAGAAATTAATAACCTCAAGTTGTGTGAGATGTATGAGATTTAAAGAATAGACTTACTGACAGAATTCTAGCTTTGCAGAGTAGTGGGCAGCTGAGAAGTTTTACCCTGAATGGAATTGGCATTAGCAACCAAAGACACTTTGACTGTCTTTCTTGGAATCCTATAATACCAGGAGTGTCAAGCAAACTGCTTCTGGNGTATGGATTGCCTCTAATTGGGCATTGTATAATAAAGCTTTTAGGTCAGCCCCTGTGAACTGTTCTGTTTTTGCTGCCAAATCCTGAAAGTCGACATCATTTGCCAAGGACAGGGAATGACTGAGAGCTTTTAAAATTTCATAGCGTGAGTTCTGGAAAAAAGGAAAAAAAAAAATTATTTGAGCTATTTTACTGTGAGGATGGTTGAATCTTGGAACACATTGCCCAAAGATGCAGTCATGTTTCCTTGGAGATGCTCAAAACCTGACTTGACGTGGCCCTTAAACCCCTAGCTGATCCTGCCTATTCCTCCATGTGTTGGACCAGATGATTTATGGGGGCCCCTTCAAATCTCAACCAGTCTGAAATTGTGTGGTTCTGTGACAGATACTGCTTAATAAATTCACATTCCCAGACACAATTACTAGAATTTGATATAAAACAATGTTCATGCATTGTTTACTCTAATTTTTAATTTTTATAGATTNAGAACACAGAGATATGAGAAGAAAGCTGGTGAGGAAGATGCAGAGATGTCTCAAACATATTTTTATTAAGATGTTTGTTGGGAAAGCGGGAAATAAAGATGAAAATGTAATTTTTTTGTTTTTATTTTTTTGTTTTTACAGTGCAGTTTCAATAGGATTTAAAAAATAATTACATAGCATTCTTTGAAATGATTCATGAAGATAAGCAGCAGTAGGCTTGGTGAAAACCATGGGTTTGGGTTTACACAAAAACTCTGCAAAACAAACCAATTTGCAACAAATGTGTCACAACAGGGGCAAACTGATGCTGGGAAAATTAACTTTTGAAAAACTAAATCATACAAACAGGTGCACAAAATCTGTAGTATTAAAGTCACTGTACCATCTCTCTGCAGGACTTTTCTTCATGATTCATCAACCTTTCATAGATATACATACAAGTGATACATAGTAAAATTTTTGATAAAGATGGTAAGAAAATTTGTCAGAAATTAATAACCTCAAGTTGTGTGAGATGTATGAGATTTAAAGAATAGACTTACTGACAGAATTCTAGCTTTGCAGAGTAGTGGGCAGCTGAGAAGTTTTACCCTGAATGGAATTGGCATTAGCAACCAAAGACACTTTGACTGTCTTTCTTGGAATCCTATAATACCAGGAGTGTCAAGCAAACTGCTTCTGGCAAGAGGTTTTTTTGAGCAATACCATGGATTTTTATACATGATAAACTTTATGGTCCTGTCAGCACTGTTGGTTCAGCCATTTACTAGGGCAGCTGAAGTGCTGTGAGAATATTATGTGTGGAAGAATAAATTGTTCTGTACATGTCTACATTTATTTTCAGTGAATAACAAGGTTGATCTGTAGCACAAAGTGATCTGTTCTGGAAAAAAAAGATAATATGTACTCAGTAGTAGATGTGAAAGTAAGATACCAGTTCCAGACCAACTCTGTGTACTCAGCTCTTATCTAGGATTCTTGCAGTTTCCTATACCTAACATGCAGTTTTGACTTCTAGAAATTCTATATATTCCTGAAATATTTGGCTTTTGTTTTAACCAGCTTGTGTCTTCTTTCTCAAACTATTCACCCATTTTCTTTGCTGATGGACAGACTCTCTGCATAGTAGCCTGGCAAGTATCTCAGGAGTTTTTGGCTTATGCACAATATCACATGGATAGTTGTTGAATAGATTATGTAATTTGGTATGTGGTTCCAAATCTATGAAAATGCACGTTAAGTCACATAAGTCAAACAAGACTTTTGCAAAGAGCAAGAAAACCATCTAGTTTGAGTGCAATTTAGACAACCTGCTGGAATCAGTAGCTTCTCTACAAAAGCTACATTTTAAGGTAGACCATGATGTTGAATGATACACAATTTGCCTGAATCTAAGCATGGTTGGGCTTGATAATACTGATAAACGTTGGTTTGGGTTTTTTAATATGGCAGACTCACCTAAGCAACACTTCCGTGCAGATTTGCTCACATGCATGTATACCACTACAAAGACTGAAGACAAAAGGAGTATAGAAAGTAAAAAAAACAATTTTTTTTTCAAAAGTCACCTCTTATATAGAACAAGTTTGAGCAGCCACAGCTGTATTTAAAACAAACTGAGCAAAGATGGAGGAAAAGATTTTTTTTTCCTTCTTCCAGAAATATGTTGCTTTTTCTTTCAGATTTCCATTTAAAGAAATGCCATTTTAATTGGCATAATCTTTTGAAGCAGAACATTTACCACTTTATAAACAATACCCAGTGGAACAGAAATAGCATGTGTAAATGTGTGCCACTTACTTTTCCTCACCTAGCACCTATTTTATTATGTAGAGTATAGAAAAAAAGCAATTATGCCGAGGACAAAACAGAATTTGTTGAAGGTACATATATTGCACTAATTTGCACCAGACTGTAGTTCATTAATTCCATTGCTCTTTTTATAATCTCCTGCTTAATTTCTCATCTTTTTTTTCCTTTTATTTTCTCTTGGCAATGTAAATTCACTCTCTAGCCAGAGCTAAAAAGCTAAAAAGATTTAGGTCATGATAAAATGCTCCAGTACCAATGACTATCAGTAGAGGAAAATCTATGAAAAAGATTCAGTTTCTCAGTTAATTACAAAGATATCTGACTCCACAGCCTTTTTTAATTCATTTTCAAGGCATTCGGTGAAAATTGCACCATTCCATAGTTTCTACGTCTAGGAGGTGTAAATAAATGGACACAGCCACTTCTGTCTTAAATTTGCAGTAGGCAGAGCATATTAGCCACTGTAAAGAAAATTAACTCTACTCAGCCAAAATCAGCACAATTGGATGTCAAATAATGGCCTTATAGTAAATGTATTTTCTTTAAGTAATCAAGAATGAGGTGTTTGTCTGCCTCCTTTAGTTGAAAAAAAATGAATTAAACAGAATGCTCACACCTTAATCATGGACTGATAAAATGCCTATGTCTTTACCTCTCGCACTGATAAGGACAAATCAAAATGACATTTATTCAGTTGTTTTTACTGAATACAATTTTCTCAGTGAATCAAAATGGGCTAAGTAAAAAATATAGATGTATATACATATAAAACATAATTATTTCAAGTGGTGTACACTATTAAGATGGGAATCAGAAGCAGACACGATAAACAATAAAGACTGGCAAACCATGTATTTAAACACATAGAAATTTCTAAGTATGTAAACAATCCTTTCATATTATGGGCCAACACAGACATAGTAGATAACATCTTAATACTTGGTTACTTTTAAATTCTAGCATTATAAAAGAAATTTGCAAGAAAGAGGTGCTAAAACTATGATCATATATTGCTGACTCTAAAAGTAGAAGAAGCAGATGTGGAAGCTACCCACTGCTAGAAAGCATAGAGGTGTGCACATTTTTCACCCTTATTGATAACCCCTCTTCAGTCTGAAGGGAATGTTATTCTTCAAATTTCACTTCTTCCAGATTCCCCAATGGCTGAATCTGGGCCAAAGGATTCTTGATGAAAAAAAGGGGTAGGTGAAAAGATGACTCCCAAGCTTCATGTGTAGGATGATGACAACTCTGTGTTCAATTTTTTAATCTGTTTCTACATTTTTCTAGATAGAGATGCTGTATTTAAAATATAATGCTATTGTAAACTCACAGTCCTGGTCATGTTCTGGCTTCAGCAGGAGATACTTACCTTAATTATGTGAAAAGTATTCCGAAGTATTACCAAGGGTATGAAATCTGCATGGGCTTTTCAGCCTCTGCAGTCCTGAATCAAATAAAAGATTAGTTGGGAGTAGGGTGCATGGTGATTTCACAAATTAAAATATATTACTAGTTCTTCACATGTAACAAGAAATGGTTTCAAAACACCTTGCACATTTTTTCTTCAATAGGACTTGTCACTGGATTTCTGCCATGAATAAGTTTTCCCAGAGAAATCTTCCATGAGGACAATTTTGAGATACTGTGAGAAATGCCAATGAGATGCAGACGCAGCCCTTGCCTGACCTAGGATACATCCAGATATATTTTATGGGGATTAGCTAGCTGTACCTCAGCCTTGAGGATTTATGAAAGTTGCCTAGGAACAACTCTGTTTATTTATTTCAGTGCATACTCACTCATTAAAATAAGTCACTGGCAGCTAGAAAGAAAAAGTGTTCTCAAATTACTAGTGATGCATTCTCAAGAGAGATGGGGTGGATCTCTAGTCATAGTCTTTAGTGCTGTGCATTGTGCAACTCCTTCCTCTTGTAGGCTATGAAAATATTTCCTTTGAAATGTAACGGTTTTGTGTCTGTGAGTCTGCATGGAATTTTTCTACAGTTTTCTATTCTTTTATGTCTCAGAAGACGCCATCAAGGAGGCAGAATGCACTTTTTTATTTGATCAACCATCCCAGACCCTTTGTTTGGTTTCCTCTTTCCTCATG
This sequence comes from Illadopsis cleaveri, assembly GCA_013399915.1. NCBI lineage: Eukaryota > Metazoa > Chordata > Aves > Passeriformes > Timaliidae > Illadopsis > Illadopsis cleaveri. Next base: position 711,634 of record VXBB01006885.1, read on the forward strand.
CTCTCAGCTCTCCTGTTTAGATACTCTTCCTCAAGAGTGCCATCTAAGTTGAATTCTTTACCTGCAATGATTTATCAGCAACTCTAACACCTTTAGGATATAGAGAGTACATAAAAAACATACTAATGGGAGGAAAAAGAGGGGAAGGGCATAACAGAAACACCCAGAGACTTTGGAAGATATTCAAGAGTAAAACTAGGCAGAAAAAAAATATATTTCCTAGAGGAAAGGAATATATCTGGGAAAAAAAATATGCAGAAAGGAACACAGATAGACTCTGGCAAAGAGAACTGCCTCTGATACATTTGTTTGACCTTGTTTCTTGCAATATTATATGTTGCAGGTTCAAGAGAAGCACAATGTTAAAGAGCTCAAACAGAAGAGGAGGGTTATCTAAGTCCTTGAGTGTGAAAGAAGTCTATCTATCTAAATATCTTTATTTATAGTGGGTTTAGGTACCTGTCAAATGTATTCATTACCTCTCAATAATAATATTTCATCTGTGAACATGCAGTCTGCAAACTGAATACAAGACTGGAAGAATTTCTGGGTGCAGACATACTTGTTATGGTATCTGGCCAAAGAGCACTTGGGCAAAGTGCCTGAGTCTGATTAAAATCACTTGCCCTTGAATGAGACAAAATATGGACTTATTGCCACAAATGCTGCCCAGGGAAAAAGCCTGCAAACAGACATCAATGCTGTCAGTACAAGTCTGTGCAGCAGCTTCTTCGTAGTCTCAAATATGGCACGGTCTGCCTGAGTCCTGCACCTCACAGGTATTTCCTGATGGGTAAATGTATCTGCTAAACACTTTGGAAATCTAGGATAAAGGGGGTGCTTTGTGTCATCTTTGAGTGAATGATGGAGTTGAGAAAGGTGGCAAGGTGGCCTGTGGATGCCAGTCAAGCAAGTCCAGTAGTGGGAGTCACAGCCACCTTCTGGAGGGGAGCTTGTGTGAAAAAAAGCAGCTCCAGGAAAATGGGAAGGGACTGTGTGGGAGGCTTCTACAGTGGCAGATGGGAGCAATGGAACTCCAGAGGATCAAGCAACCTGTAGCTGGACTGTCAATACTGATATTTCACTTGGCAAGAAAGGGTGTTAGAGACAGGCAGCTCTACTTACTGCTTTTTGTCATGGGTGTTCACACAGAGGTTGAGTATAAAAGATCCCTGATAGTTGCAAAATAAGCACTAGCAGTTAAATGCTTTTAAGTTTCTTGTTTTTCCAGAAAAATATCAGGTTTTTATGAACCCTCTTCCTGCTGGCATCCTTTGGCCTCACTCCTTACACTAGCAGCATGTCCTGCCATACCAGACTGCATCTTTAGGGCATCCCCTTTCTCTTCTCAGTCAGTCTTATCTTTTCTGGTTACACTGAGTTTAGGGCCAGAATCAATAATATAGGTAAGGCATGAATAATTTATATCCACCAGGATCAGTTTTGGTCTCCCACAGGAGCCTATGAGAGTGATAATTTTGTAAACTCATGTCTCAGGTTTGTGTACTCACTCTGCCACTTCACAACAGCCAGAGACATGAGACAACCTATGCTTCTTGAAACCTGTATTGCAGATGTCTTTGCTCTGTCAATAAAAAATTGATTCTGCAGATGGGTCTTATTGATATTGTAGGAAGTTTAGCCACATTATTTTTCTTCTCATTTTCCTGCTTGAATTCAGTTCTAAAATACCTATGTAATATCTCCTTCTATATGAAACAAAACATATATTTGGCCTGATTCCAGCTATATTTCTTTTGGATTTATAGTCATTAACTGTCTTCCATTAAATAAGTGCTGATTTACATTATCTTGAGTACAACTTCATCAGCTGTTATCCCAGACTTCAACAATATCCCCTAAAATCTCTCTCAGGTATTGCAAAGTTAACCCACAGCAGCAGACAGGTTAGACAACCTGATTCGTGTTAACAACCAATTTTTTCCCCATCTATTTAATAGCTCATGAAGTTTAAAAGCCAGATCCCTCAATTACTTTTTGCATTTCAAGCAATTCATTCTGGTAACGTCTCTCTGTAAAAATGAGATAATATGCTGTAAAGATAAAAGTGTACCAAGGTGCACTTTATTGAATGTCTGCATTATGGGGGTTCTGCGTGTCAGAGCTGCTGTGCTATTTGAAGACGACTTGAAATAAGCCCTTTAATTGATCTGTACATGAAACGCTCTGAAAATGTAAAAGTGGGGCTTGGACTGTCTGTAGTTTAGTTAGGTCACAGTGTATTGTCTCCAGTCTAATTTCTTTAATGTGCATGGTGATAACAATGGCTAAAATTCATCTGCTGTCTTGTGTCAATACATTTCAAGAACAATTAACAACTGATTGTTGGAAAGTTTTCTTGTATTTCTTCCTTGAATATAGAATCACTAAAGCAGTGTCAGGGTATATTAGCATAATAGCTCCTGGGTTATTTGTGGTGCCCATTTTTGTATGAAACATGCCTTTTCACCATCTCTGGCTGTTATAGAAGTTCACAGTGTTTATAGAGAGGAAAAACGTCAGGAAACCGTTCCAGTGTGCTGCAGGCTTTCTGAGAACAGATGTCAGTTAGACATAAAAAACCCCTTGGCTCAACTGAGTTTACCTTATAGACATCCTTGGGCTATTAAAAAAACAACCTTGACTTCTGTTCCCCATCACATAGAATTAGTTTGCTGTTGACTTCATGCTTGATCTAACACCCCTGAATTTAGTATTCTTATGCCAGGGATGAATTCGACCCTTGGTCTTTAAAGCAATCTTTCCCCTTGTGTGTAACAAAAACACCATATGGTGAGTCCTTGGCTTGGTATCCACAGCTCAGCTTGCTATCACTCCTTTGTGATGCTGTTGCTGTAAAAGGTTAGAGCCTGCAGATCTGGTTCAGCCAATTCAAAATCTGCAGCAACAGAGGGTGAAAATGGAGTTAACAGACAGCTTCGTCCATACAAGTCCTCCTGCTCATACTCTAGAGGCTTTACATCATACAAGTTGAATTGTTTACTGGTTATGAAGTCATGGACTTCAGATGCATATAGAATCAGAACAACAATCCACTTCTTAAAACTGTTCAATTATTCCTGTAGTTCAGTCACTGAGACATCTCTCCTCCTAAGTACTTGGAAAAGAGGCAGTGCCTGGATAGGCTCTCCCTTACACCATCTCAAATGAAGACCTTTGCCATAGACTATGGTCACCAATAATACAGCAGGGAGTTAGGGAGCCCAGTGAAGCAGCTTTGTTGTAAAGCACGATGTATTCACAATCAATCTGAGGATCTTCGTTCAAAAAATCACCTCCTCATGTTGAAACTGTAAGCCAGGAAATTACAGTTACATCAATACATCTGCTGAATTTAATTGTCCAAAGTGCTTTTCCCCTATACTGGAAAAAACCTGTGCTTGCATGTTGCAAACTAGGTGGAATTGGAACTTGATCCTGCCTGTTTCTTCAAAGCCTCTCCAGTTTCCCCCCTAAAGCCATATTCAGCACAAATCCTCTGCCATGAACTGTAGAGCTGCACTTATGCCTTTTGCCACCTGCCTTGTAGTAGGATTAGCTCCTGTTTGGTCTGTTATGCCAACCTTTGACTTGCTGTTTGTCTCAAGCATGTCTCCAGTTTCTCTGCTCAGCTGCATGTGGAAAATAGCTCGCAGATAAAAAAATGTCAGTTTGATTCTTTCAGCTCTCTCCCTGAAGCTGTTCTAACACATTCAAAAGACTTCCACTGTGGGATATCAAAATACCAAATTGAAATTTTTTCTTATTTCAAGATGGGTTCTATGTAAAGAAGAATGCACCCTTATATATGAAGAATAATATTGTTTTATCCAAAATTTTAGGAAGCGTTGGATTTCTTTTGCAAATAAATTCATTAGTCTTTCACTTGAAAATCAATCTTTTAGGGACTTTTCATGCTGTTTCCAATCATGACTTGTCTCAGCTAAGCTCAGAAACAGAGAGACAGCTCTTCAAACTTCCTGTATCATTAAAATTCACAGAGCATTTATGGAAGAAGAACCATTAAAAGATTTATTTCAATGTTACTGGTGGGGTTGTTTTTTCTTGTTTTTAATAATTGATGATTCTTTTTCCTGCAGAATGAGTTTATACATTTGCAGTATGGCACAGAGGAAAATTCACGAAGCATAGATAAGCTCAAGAGGTGCTACCTCTTCTGGGTACGTCCTCATTTTAGGGGGAGAGACATATTTTCTGAAGAGACATTCTAGAAGAAGAGCCCATTTTAAGTCACATAAATCTTGTCCCAAAGGAGCTGTCTCTGTCAGTTGACAACAGGCCTGGAAGGAGGATAAAATCTGCAGCACTAAAGTTAGCGTTTGTGGACCCTCTCCCGTGGAGGGCTTTTTACTGAACAATCACCTACTTTCTATTTCACAGATTTCTGCCTCATTGGGTGCACTGAAGGGAAGAACAGGCTGTGTCAGTACTTATTTATTCCTCCTGCCAGCCTCTCTGTCAACCTGTGGTCTTTTGCTTTATTTACTGCCAACTGTTCAGACCCTGCTCCGAGCGCAGAAATCATATAATTTTCCAATCCAACTGTGAGATGAGATTAGGATTGTTCTCCTTTTACTAATCGGGACATGAAGGGCAGTGAAATTACAAACATAAAAGAAAACTATAAACACCTTGAGACACATGAGCAGGGCTTGAATGTTCAGAGCAGACCTCCTGTGGCTGGGGCAGTAGCTGATAAACATTACAGAGTTTTCATTCTCTGTATGAACCAGTACCAGTGGAGCATTAGATCTACAGTTTAGACGAGGATTTTCCAGCTTTGATGGCTGGTGTGTCTCTGGCATGTGTGGGTCCATTTCTGTGCTTGGAGAGATGCTTGGCCCTCCTCTAGGCCTGTATCTCCCTGTCCCTTTAGTTTGTTCCTCTTACAAACTTCTTAGAGGCTCTCTCTCTATAACCCTGAATGGCGTACCCTCCTCTGCAGATCTTTATTCAACTCTTTGCATCCTTTATTCATCTCTTTGCATGTATTCACTATTTTCAGTCTTGCTGTCATAGTTTCACTGTATATTCCCCTCTCCCAGCATACTTCTTGCTCATCTTGGTCTTTTGCCTTGTAAAGATGCATTTCCCCATTTCACAGGCTGCTATGCTTTCTCCTGGGCTCCAGCAGCAGCCACACTTACAGCAGTGGAAAGTGCATCCTCACAGACCTACTGCTTATGGCACTCCTAAGTAATAATTTCAATAAGTAAAAATTTCTGTTTCAGAGGCAATTTGGACATTCTTCAAAAGGAGGAACACTGACAACGTGAAAAACAGTGAGGAGTCTTTCGCAGGCTAGTAAGTTGACCATGCATTCATAGGCACTTTTTGAAACAGCTGCTTTCCTGAGTCAAAGCAGGAATATATTGGAAAGCCTTATTCCACAGAATCTTGGTCTCAATGGAACATAAACTGACTGCTAGTCTTTGCTGCTATTGTTGGAAACTTTTTAAAAGAAACTTTCTAAAAGAGATTTTGTCTGAAGTGCATTTGCTGACATGGAAAATTTTAGCAGCAACAGCTGAAATTTGACAAACTGGTAGATAATTGAATGCAGGATCTTATACAGAAAGTGTTAGATGGCAGTTGCTTTTATGCTCATATTCCTACTCATCTCCATTTATAATGTGCCACTTTTCAATTGCTACAGTAATGGATGAGAAAAATATTATTCAACTTTTCATCATTTTCTTGCAATTATAAATGGAATAATTACATTATTAAGTGTATCATACTTTCCACATAAAATGTGTTGGTAGTTTCAGGATATTCTTATTTGGCTTTTAATGACAAAATGCATAACACTATTTTGGGCTGAAAACAATAGAATATGTAGTAATGATAATTTTTAAAGTTATTATGAATATGTGTTATTTTTGGTACTCAAGTTCTATGCTTTTTCTACTTTTTGTATTGTTTGATTTTACACATGCTAATGTGCAAACACTGTTGCAGAAAATTGTGTTAGCAGGAAAAGCAGGTTATTCTTTTTAAGGTAATTGTTTTGTTGAGTCAACATAAACTGCTTGCTCTTTCTCTAGACTGCTGCAAATCATAGGAAGATTATGATACACCAAGCAGCAGACCTCTGTAAACAGAATAGGAAATTGGATTTGTAAGAGCTCTTCCATTTAGGCATGGAAGTTGTTCTAAAACCAGAAGCATTGTTTGAATCTTCATGTAACTGTTGTAATATAATTACAGTTAATAAAGAAAGTTTAAGGGGCTATTTGGGTAGAGCAGATGAAATAGTTGGATATAAACCCCATGTTTAGCAGAGAAAGTAGCTGTTTAGCTGGAAGGGCTTGTATCCCTATTTCATTTCTTTTCCATGACACAAGAAGAAAATGTTCAGCCTTAACCAATACAGAATAGACAAACTCCAAGAAGCCCTGAGGTATTTTGTTTCAATACCCTTTCCTTAACAAATGCAAACTGGCACTCTCCAGTAACTGTGCGTATGCAGAAGCGCAGGCTGGGGCTTTTCCTCTGACTGCAGAAACTATGGAGTAATCAACCGAGTACTCCACAGAGCTCCTACCCATCTGCCATATGACACAATTTAATAAACTGCATTTTTTGTAATCCCCAGACAAAATTTGCACATCTGTTAGCTGCATTAGCCACCTGGGCTTGTAATAATATTTCTGAAGTATTTTAAAATAAATGTGTTTCAAAAAAGTTAGTTCATTTCTTTGAAATTGTCTATCAGAAAAATGAGTTCTCAAAGTCTGAGTTTCGAGTAATTGCAACTCAGTTTTCTCACCTTCAGCTGCTCTCAAGCAACAGGATGATTCCTGGAAATTATGAGCATAGATATTTATAAGCTACAGGAAATGGGTCTAGACAGTACTCGTTTCTCCTTCTATAGTAATATCTCTAGGTTTCCAACTGCACAGGCAAAAAAATAAAAATAAAAAAGAATGCTTACTTGCACCATATTTATCGGCCCTTGAAATGAACTTCAAGTTTAGTGGTGCTGACTGTTGCAGGGTAGTGCTTATGCGTGATGGGAGCACAAGGTAGTTTGCCTTGCACAAGCTATTGACTTTTCACTTCTTTATTTTGTGGCAGGGACTCAGCACACTACAGCTTGTATTTTCTTTCTGTGAAGCAGGACTCTAGGTCTGTCCTTGTCAATGGTTAAAAATAGCTGAGAAGACAGGTGCTTCCTTAATGGGAAAGCAGAAAATAGGACTGGGGCTATAACTTGTCCTACCAGACAATTACCTAAGTTTCCTGAACTCATGTGTGTATTCTGTCTTTGAGATGCTCACTGATGAAGAGACATGTGATGTAGTTTTCATGCACAGCAATACTGAAGATATATGTATGTTACAGCACAGCATCCAATGGCTTTTGTATTTCTGATACAGAGATTAGTACATAAATGTTTTATTGAGAAATAGTATTTAGTTTCTGAGACATCAGCAGAGTGCAGGGTAACTTTATTATTTTTTTCAATACATTGAGTGAGAAGAAACAAGTAGGAGTTTTAACTCGGTATCATTGAAATACCATGTTTTTAGGTAGCGTTCTTGGGAAGTTAAATTTTATCTTTATTATATACTTTACACAGTTTCCACAAGGGGTAAATGATTATTAATAGCAGATCTTGCACATTTAATGAGCACCTGCAATGCAGTGTGGGTCAGTGTTTTTGATGAAACACTACAAAACACTTACTATAATTAGTACAGTTAGACCTTTCAAAAAGCTGCCCTGTCTGTGGAAAATCACATTCTGAATATTTTGTGGTGGTTATACTACCTGCTGATTTAAACAAGTTTCTGGCTGTTTGGGCAACATTTATTAAATTGTCAGCTTTTCTGAAGAAGTACTTAGCTGTTGTGGTTATAACCATGCAGAAATGTCTGTATTTGATTAAGCCAATTGCTCATTTATACATCTGTCCTATCTTTGACAATGGCTCGTATGAAATGATTCAAGGGGAAATGCAAGAGACTGCCTCCTAAAAAAGTACAAAACCTCATAACTGAAAGTTTCTCTTTAGTAGACCTCTACTGAATTCCCTGTAAGGATGTGTGCGACATCTAAAATGGGTGGTTCTTTTCTAATTTACCTCTCTACCTGCTTTTTTCTTGTGAAAAATCATTGTTCAAACATGCATTGTATGGACCAGCAGTGCTATGCTGGTGCCACGCTGCAAAGTTTGGACATGGCCTATACACGACCTATACATTGTCTCCTTCCTGCTTTATCTTTAATCTACTTCATTTATTTAGACCATCAGTTCTGCATGCAAAACAGCTGAAAAATCATCCCTTATACAGAAACCCCACATCTCTACATCTGTATGTAGCAAAAATAATTACCAAGAAGATCCTTTTTAAGTTTCGTAGCAAATTGGATTACTAAGATCATGACATTTATTTATTTATTTATGAGGGTTATTTTCAGCAATATTGGTTCCTTTCATGCAAAAGCTTTGATTTTGTCAAAGATTTTTCTTTAAACCAAATTAACTTGTACCAAATGTCGCTGCTAAGAAGGCAATGTTATCCCAATTTGAAATTATTTGCTTTCCTTCTGAAATATAAAAATGTTCTTTGAAATGCTTAGTCAAAGGGTTCTAATAGGAATTTTTAAACCATTAATTCTGAAAAAAAATGTTCCTGTTACTTTTGAAATACTCTTCAGTAATGAGTTCTGAGAACTGGCCTTCTGTGTTTGCTTGTTGAACTGAAAAAATGTTAATATAATATTTTGTTTTAGTCAAATAACATCCTTGGAATGTATCTGTGACAGCATAAAAATCACAAAATAATTCCTTCACTGAAAACTGGTTAATTAGCTTATGAAGCAGATTAAATTATCTTTAATTTAAATTTAACCCCTTCCAACAACCTAAAAAATAACTGTAAATTATCTTAAAGAAGAAAGCATGCTACCATTTAGTAAATGAGATGTTGGGGAGGTTTTTAACAGAATTTACTGCAACCACACTATCTTCTAGTTTCATGACCTGCTATTCTTCCAAATGCTATGGCTAGTAGTGTTTTAGAAGCCCAAATTCTTGTAAATAACTAACTGTGCTGTTGCTGAAATAAATTTATTACATCTTTTGGTTTACATGGTACTAAGACCCTCATTTTCAAACCCCAGTTTTACTCATTTTTGCTTGAAGGACAAAAAACAGACGTTTAGTGCAGCGTATGACACATAAAGTGAGATTGCTGCGGGAAGTTGATCATTAACTTAGAAATTCAGTTTGACTAACTTTTCCATGTACATTATGCAAAGTTATACTCAGATTCAGCAAGTATTTCCAGCATGAGAAAATATTGGTGCAAAATAAACACATGGAAAGTTATCAACTCAAACATGGAAAATATGTTTGCAAATACAAGTGAAGTTCCGTCTTACGCATGCAAAAAATTCACTTTGCTTCAAAAATATGAACACTTGAAAGGAAGATGTTTTTAAGATAATATTAGTATATGCCAGTTTCTGCAGTTTATTTTTCAGTCTTCTCCGTTCACAGTTTGACTAAATAATTGCCAAATCTGAACTAAGTATATTTGTAATGCTGATATGCTATGATTATAGTGTAGATGCACGTAGATATTTTGCGCATGCCTGGATCATCTACACGATGTTAAGAAACATTTTTTCCTTTGATATATTTTGGCTCAGGGAAAGCACTTGTTTTATCAGGGTCAAAAAGCACTGCAGGCAGGATGCCAGCTTAGACTGAATCATGTTTACAATTTGGAGAAATCAGTTCAGTTTCCAATTAAAAAAAATTAAGTATTATGCTAATGTACCTAAAGACTCTGGCATTACTTTCTTATATATATCTTGGGCTCAAAGTACAGCAAATGAAATAAATCTATCCTCTTTCCACTTCCCAAATCCCTATCATAAGTTCTTATCATTTTCAAGATGATAGTCAAAATATTTTGTATACTGCTGATATGACTTGGGAAAAAAACTAATAAACAAAGGAGTGATTTGATCAAAGACTCCTCTTGAAGAGGAGATGCAGTTTATTTGGAGGTTAATAGTCTTGGAGTGCTTCAATACTTTAGATCTGCTACAATGAAGCTGTCAAAATATTTTTAATTTCAGAAGCTTTGACTTCAGAGAAGAAACTCTTACTGTCACAATGATCCATGACCTAGTTACAAACAGATGTTTCTTTTTCTTCTCCCCAATTCTCTTTTTCCTTCCCTTCCCTTCCCTTCCCTTCCTTCCCCTTCCCTTCCCTTTCCCTTTGTCTCACTTTATTTTACTTTATTGCCTGCCATGAGATTGCTTAAGGAGAAGAATCACATCAGTGTCAAAAGAAGGGACCATGTTGGCCAGTACACTGAGTCCCAGCTACACAGACAGGGTAAAAATAGTACAAGTTCTGTACATGTTGTGTACAGCTGTGTTCCGTCACAATTAATCTACAATGAAAGCAGAGTAAGCATTTTTCCTCAGTTCCTTTTCCTTCACTGGCCTTTATCTATTTTGGGAATTGCCTGAAGAACATGTATGTAACCACTTACATCAAAATAGGGTAGATAGACCAAATTTAGTATTCCTGTGAGTCAAACAGCTTCACAAAAAAAAAATCCCAAAGCAGAAGAGAAAATTGTTCCATGTTTCAAGGACCTAAGAAATGCTTTTTCTTTCAAATGAGTAGTTCAGGCATAGATTGCTTTTCAGGGATCAGAAAAAGCACCAGAGATTGCTTTTATATACTATTTTCAAGTCACACCTGCTCACCATGAGGCAAGATGTCAGAAAATAATGAAGCAACATTATACATATTGAAGTTGCAAGATGAGAAATGGGAATCAGATCAAAGGTCTCTGAAAGATGAAACTTAGAAACAAATGAATTTCTGACACTGAAGAGTGAATAGACTATCTTTGAAATTCTTTCTTCAGTTATTGGAGAACACTAATGGATTTTCTACTTCTTTTTTTTCCTTCATCTTTTTTTTTTAAACATCTCATATGACAGAATTAAGTATTACAAATACCAAGTTCAGTAGAGCTAGTGCTGTAAATTTTCCACAAAGCAAAAAAAAAATTACATTGGTATCTTACATACAGATGTATATACTTAATGTATTTTACTGACCTCAATGTATGTTCTCAATAAAACTACAAAAAGATTGTTATTTCACATATTAGTCGGGAAATTTACACTGTTGTGGTGAGTTCCAGCTGTATGTTCCCAGATTTGTTGCCTTTTGGGAAGTGCAGCACTCTGCAATTTTTGCATTTGAACCCCCATATAGAATTCAAACATTGTGATGCAAACTAGTGTGAGCACTTGCAAAAGAGATTAGTCCAGACTACTAGGGAGTCAACCAAAATTATCCAGAATATTCTCATATTGGGCTGCTGTAGCCCACGTGGCAGGTGCTGTCACCATCAAAGCAGGGAGCTCATTTATCTGAAATGAGAACCTCTAATTGTCACTGCAGCTGCTGTGCTGACAGGCTGGCACATACAGCGCTGGTGATCAAACTCAAGTAACTGAGTAGGCAACGGAGCTGAGGAAAACAGCCCCTGCCCTGTCCCAGAGCACTAAGCCTGCTGGAGACTACATTGACTTCAGGTGAGGGCTGGGGCTTGTCGGGTTGCATGATTTTGTTTAAAGGTTTTCATTGTAAGTTTGATTCAGTTCTGTGTGCCTAAGATGGCCTCCGTGCTCCCTCAGAGTTATTTTTTGCCATAAGTTNGGGCTAAGCAAGGAGTTCTCACATTTTGAACTCTGTTGACTTCCATATCACCTCAGCTCAGAGCATGCTTCTTTCATTTTCAGCAGAGTGCTTTCAGCTACCTGCTTTAGTAAATCCTGTCCTGCACTGAAAATAATCCTCTCTTCAGTTATTTTTTGTTTGTAAATGTCACAAGATCATAGATGAAACTTTGGAAGGGTGTCTCTTTTTACCCTACATTAATTCATTGATATTCTACTCATATTTAATGTAAAAGGCAAAATATTTCCTGGGAATCTCTGGTCAATTAACTTTTCAATGTTCTTAAATAATCCTTTGCCAGAAACATTAATGCTAATAGTAATGAAAATTGCTTCCCAAATCCACAGGGTGTTGAAAGTCTTTGGAAAATAAGATATAATAAAGACTATTAGAAAAGAAAATATAGATATGAGATAATTTCTTTACTGAAAAGTCAGGCCTGCGAGTCAAAGTAAATTTAAATAATTGTTTTTCAATTTTTCACAGACTTGCAAGAACGGCTATTGTTTCCTTTGACATAGTAAAACAATTTTAAGAACAGGCAATCTTATTTGAAATGACTGTGTAGGTGTCATGCTTAGCTAATCATGAAATGTCATTTTCAAAAACATTAATGTATTCCTCTTAGAATGGGAGGCAAAGTGATGCACTTTGTAAATGAGATCAGCATTCATTAAGTCTAGAGAAATACTATTCACTGGCTGCACCATAATGCTGGTTCCTGTCTTCTAGTAATAAAAGCTGTCATGCTTCCTCCTGCGAAGTGCTTGAAGGCTGAGGACTGATAAGATGAACTAACAATAAAACCCACACATAACCCCTACAAACAAACAACACTACTGCAAAGAGAGAGTAAAGCTGTAATAGCAGATTATAGAAATTCAAATACAACAAAGAAACTGAACTTCCAAGATGGGTCTCACATTCTAGAAAATTGTTCTTGTGTTCACATCTTACCCAGGTCAATGGGATAGGGGGATTTGTAGAATACTCCTCATGGAAGGTCCAAGCCTGGAAGGTCACATTGTGATGGTCTTTTATCAGCTCTTAGAATGAACAAAATATATTCTGAACCTGTTGTTTAAATCTAACAAACAGTACAGTTCTTTCTATTGCATGATGAAGCTTATTCTAAAGCTGTTGAGGAGTTACTGTCAGATCAAAATAAAAATATGTCCCCCACAACTGAGATATACAGCCCGAGACAGTTAGAACAATTTTATTTTGGATTTTAAGCAATTCTGCCTTTTTTTCTACTTTCTGTAAAGTTCTCTCCATAAGCTTAAGTGCAAATTTTCACCATCATTTAAGGATTAGTGAAAGTGCAATCCAGGAACACAAAAGCTAAAACCTCTGGGACTTTACTTAGTTTAGTTTCTGAAGCAGTTATTTATGTGACAATGTTGATTTTTCAACACTTCATGCATGAACTTGTCAAAAAACCCCTATTTCCACTTTCCAGTAGTACAGTATGTCTTTTGTACATATTGGTGACAGACAACAAATAAACTATGTGGAAAAATTTTAGAGGGTTGAAAAACAGAGAAATTTTTCAAGACCAGTAAACTGCTTCATGTAGCCTTTTCATAAACCAAGAGATGCCAAAGAACATATTAGTTTTGTTTGGTTTGTTTCATATCCATTTTCTTCTGTTTGCACTTTTGTACCATAAATCACAATGTCAAAGCCTGTTATATTTTACTGCTTTTAACTTTTAGGTTGGGATAATGGAACAAATATATTTTTCTTGGAGTGATAGGCACATAATATTTTCTGATGACAAACAACAAGCAACTGTAGAGTAACTAACAATAAAGATGGGGTAAAATTTATTTTTCTTGTTGTCTGGAAATGTTATTTATAATGACAGGCTTTGCGCTAATGCCCAGCACGCAAAATGTACTCACTCAGGCAAAATAATAGGAGTATGTATTTAAAACTTTGCCAATGTACAACCTTCTTTGTTAACATTTTAGAATTTTGCCAACAATACCTTTTTTATACGTGAAAAGGGCATTTCATTCAACATTCTAACTCTTGATTATTTTCCCATTACTTAGAGAAATTGGGCAAAGTAACTTGATTATAGTGGAATAAAGACAGATTTTCAATCAATTACTCTTTAATAATCATGAGAAATGCAGTTTTAATTGGTGGTGGTTTGGGACTAATATTGCCTTTTATTATGTATACCTGCACAGTTTATTCAAAATTAATCCCAGTGTGTTCTCAATTGTTACTGTTTCAGTTCTTTAACACTTCAGTGTTTATAATCACAGTGGTGGAAACAGAAAATGGTTCAATGTGACTCAATTGACCTATCAATTTTCTAACTAAATAATTTATCTTCTCTTCCCTGCAGCCTGGGTATTCTCCCCAGGGCCTCAATTTTAGAATAATCATACTTTTGTTTTTTTAGACATGGCATTTTCTTTCAGTGTTAGCTATAAAATAAAAGGCAATCCCCATTTGCAAAGTATGACTATCTCTTATAAAGTCCTTTCCTAGTATGAAAAAGGTGAGTATTCAGATACTGAAGTAACAGGCCCTAGTTCTATTGACACAGAACTCTACTAATATGACTGCAAGTTAATATGGTTTTTGTTTGCTCACATGATTTTCCTTTAGGGTAGTGTTAGTGTCCATTTTATATTTCCCCCTTGTTAATTGGGAACCATGAGATTTCTGGTCAGAAATGAGATAAAAGGACTTTATCTATCTCTTGTATGCAGATTTCTTGGGAAAGCATTGTTCTTTCAATTCATTGTTTGAATATTAAATCAACTTTGGTTACTACGGCTCTGTCTAGATTGTTGGATAAATTTAGTTCAATGCTCTTTCTCATATTTTGGGTCATGCCTGAATTATTCAGTGATCTCATGGGTATCCTCACCCATGCAAGATAGAGTTAGTCCAAGTGAAAACAAACTCTTCATTGACAGTCACTAGCATTTGAGGAGACTAATGGATCTCACTGTCTCACACTGATTTTTTTGCTAACAAGAATTGAGTGAACAGTCAAAAAGACAATCATTGCATATGAACAACTCTGAGCCATTGGCAGGATCAATACATATCACCACTAGTCAGCCCACATATCATCACAGTGTCTGCAACCTGCCATTTTCATTTATTCTTTGAATGTTTTTTTTGATACAGAGTACAGAAATGTTGAGGGTTTAATAAAGATACATTGGAGATGTTTCAAATTCACCCTTTTACCTTTTCTCTCTAAATTTTTATTTTGTTTCTGGTAAATTCACTTGGGTATCTATGCAGGCCTATTCTTCCGTATACTGTATTTTGTTCTGCACCAGCAGTATTCAAGGCAAGTCTCAATTTTAACAGCTATTTATGCTTGCTAGCCTAAAAATCTTCTCTTGCCTACCATTTATGTTTGTTCTCTTGTTTCCTTTTCAAAGATGCTTGTACTTCCTGAGAGAAATCTACTTGGGGCAAGCAGCCATGCTGCTATTCATTTTCACCCCCTGCTTTCATTTCTGTAAGAAGCTGGCACTACCAGTGGATGTGTTGAGTCATTTATCTCAGTTCTGGAGGATGTAGCAAGTGGACTTGTTCCTGTGTCTTGAAAGAGAATACTTGCATTTGAAACAGTCTTCTCATCAATCCCAATGGTGAGCTGAGAAAATTAGAATGGATAATTATCACTGGTGCTATTCTATACAATCACTAGTGAAGAGATATGCTAAAGGCTGCTCCGTTTAAACCCATCCTGAAAACATTTCCATAAGAGTCTTGTCCAACAGGTCTCTTGATTTTTATATAAAGCATATAAATAATTGCAATAAACATGCATGTGTTTCTAGATACTTGGAATGAGACTAAAGATAGAGAGGTAAGAAAAACCCTCTCTGCTACGTTTGCATGACAAAACCAGTTTCCAAAAGGATAAATGCAACACACAGATTTTAACACTAATTTTCTCTTGTTGTGCTACAAATTCTTTGAAAACTTGCAAGTGGTCTCCTGTCTGACTTATCATTTTATTGTATATATATATTAAGGGACGTCCCTTTCAAGTAAAAAAAAAAGAAAAAAACAACAACAAAAAACCTAAAAAACCAAACCAAACCACACCAAAAAAGCATAATTTTCCTGTTTTCAGTAATGGAATATGCAAACCTAAACTTAGCCAGAAAAACTTTTGCAGCAAATACTTTTTCTTGTGGAGCAATATAATGCCCCTTACAAACAAGAAAAAATGCACCAGCACAGCTGAATCTACATAAATTTTACATTAAAATAAGTCCTTGTGAAAATGTTGTTATGCTAATTGCCTGACTCAGTATGATATCATGTCAAAATGTAATCATCCAAATTCATCTCTAGATCCAAATGTGTCACCAGCTGCAATATATCAGCCATTGAGTTACATGAGCCATTCATTTGGCCCAGTATGTAATTTATCTAGTATTTATGTGATCTATATAAAACTAATTTCTTCCCAGGTTGGGACATCGCTGCAAAGTTGATTAATGCTTTTGTCATTTCACATATTGATTATTGTAATTCACTACTTATTGGTTCCCTCATTGCATGTTGCAAAGGCTTCAGCTTATGTAAAATGCTGCTGCACATATCGAAGTCAAATTATACGAGTTTAATAACATCCCTCTGGTTTTAATGAAACCTTGCTGCCTCACTACTCATCCCTGGAATAAATACAGTGTCCACAACTGTCAGTGTAATGTGTAATCTTTCTGAACATTTGCTGACATTGTGGGGAATGACCTTCCTCTTTTGTCACACATTAGTTTCTTGCTTGATAACTCACAGGGCACTTGCTGACAGCACTCACGTGTATAGACAAAACCATGACTAGTTTCTTTCTGAAACTCTAATGCCTGAGTTGGAAGGGACCCACAGCGACCATCGAGTCCAACTCTTAAGTGAATGACCCATGGTGGGGATCAAGCCCACCACCCAGGTGTTGTTAGCACCATGTTTCACCAAGAATACATCTCAGGGTCACTCATCTACATTTCTTTCTTATTGCTTGGTTTTGTCATCAACTTTAACCATGGTCTCTGAAATACTCCTTTTCCAGGGAAAAGGAGAACTATAAAGAAGATTGTTCATAGTCTTTATGGGTTGTTTATTAAATTTAAGTTGTCCCACAATTTTTGGAGTCATAATCTGCTCCAAATACATTTCCCCTGTTTAATGATATATTTGAGTCTCTGCAAGGTATGCTAAATCTCTTATATTTTCCCTAAAATCTGGAAACAATGCCAACCAACACATTTTAAAGGAACTCAGGAAATAAATCTATTTAAATATTCAAAGTTTTCCAAAACTAGATTTTATTTTAAGGTTCACATTTCCCTGGAGAAAGAAATGACCAGTTTATCTTTTCTATTTGGAGCAATTGAAGGAGTATGTAAATAGGTAAGTAGACAGTGAACAAAAAAAAGTTCAAGAGTTCTTGAAAGAACAGTGCTCCCCTTTTCTAAAGAGACTTATCTTTCAATACAGGTAGAATATATTTACGTTCAATAATGGGCACAGTTTAGGAAAGGCAGGTTTTTAATAAAAGTATTTTTTGAAATCTCCGCTCTGTATATTTATGTTATGTGGCATTGTATAGAACTTACAGAAACAGTAAATATACGGAAAAATAGACTATGGCAAATATACAGCATATCTCACTGTTCTACATAGCTCACACAAGGGGTTACAGAAAAAAAAGATTCTTGGGCATAAGTAATTTAGACACTGATACAATGATTGAATGTCATTTTATGCCGCTAGCATATTTTTTGATTTAACTGAGTAATAATTATCAAATGAGGGCAATTTCTGATGATTAGCAATTAAAAAGAAAACAGGATGGTCTCAGGTTCAGCTGTTGCTAGTTCTTATATTATGTCTGAACCAAATCCGGGTTCATTATCTGAAGTCCATTTTCTTCCCACATTTTAGTGTGATTGACAACAGTGAAGATAAAAACGTCCTTTTTTTTGTCCAGAGACTTGTTTTTAGATGACCACACAACAGTGTGACTCAAGACCAGAAGCAGGCTGGTACAGACATGTCAGAAGTAGCCCAGGAGATGATGTTCTGCAGTTAACATGGGATCAGTTTTGGAGCATATCCTTGTGATGTCTTTTATGGGGCAGATATCAGTTGCCTTACTACTGCTGCGCAAAAAGAGCGTGTTGCTGTGGATTTAAAATCAGGCCTAATATCAGGCTCATTCTCCTGAGGGCAAATTTGAAAAGAAATACTCAACCATAAACAGGATTTTACTTCAGGGTGAAAAACCTGGTTAGATCATGCTCTCAGCTGAAAGAAACTGGGGCTGAATTTTACTTGAACATTCACCTCTCAGGTTTTTTAACCTGCTTCTATCCTCACAGTCACTATTCATTTTGAAGATATTTACAGTAATTAGAGCAAATGTGTAGTAGGCACTAGACTGAATTCTAGACTGAATTTGCAGGCAATTCCTTACTGCAATGCAACAACAGAGGAAAAGAAACTGATAAAAAACCAAGAAACTTTTATTTCTGCAGACAAAAGAAAAGCATATCAGGTGAAACATATCTAGGATGTGGTGAGTTTATCCCTTTTTTCTTGATTTTGTACATAGTCTTGTTTAGGCTATAAAAACGGTAAATTTAGCAGATTAACTTTTGCAATTGAATGACTAGAGAGCTCCTGTTGGGACTGTTCCAGATCTCTTTTTGCACAGTTGCTATAGTTCCTTTGTACTATTTTTGCCAGCATAACAAAGAAACAGCAATATAGACATATATTTTAGGTAGGTGAAATGGGCAAAAATTATATATTTTATTAAGTTATCATAATATATTTGAATCTACTCAAATATAGCACTGAAGCTAGGAAATGTCTGCTATTTTATCTATGGAAGAGTACATAGATTGTTAAAAATATTGGCAAAATCAAAATGCATTTCAGTAGTACAGGTGTAATAGTACTG
This sequence comes from Illadopsis cleaveri, assembly GCA_013399915.1. Classification (NCBI taxonomy): domain Eukaryota; kingdom Metazoa; phylum Chordata; class Aves; order Passeriformes; family Timaliidae; genus Illadopsis; species Illadopsis cleaveri. The sequence goes on from VXBB01006885.1 coordinate 730,350, forward strand.
TTTTTCTTCAAGATCAACCAGAGGGAATCAAAATCCTGCAGTAAATTCTTCTACCATGTATGAAGAAAAAGTAGAGAAGTTAGGTTGCACAGTAAGCAAAGATGAGAAGATCAGAGAGTAAGGTTACCTTGGCAGTCCCAGCAGGGTAACAGCCAACATGGTCTTTCCATATCATCGTAGGTGTAAATCAAAATTTTTGGCAGATTCATACAGGAAGTAGAGTAACAGAGTTATAAAGGAGATGATAAGAAAATGAAAGAGGTGTTCTATATTCTATTGAATATGCTCATAAGCATCATGTTCAGCATTTAGAGCTTGGGGAAGACACTGGAATGTGTGGATGTTTTACATGATGATGTTTGTTTTTCCAAGTAATTGTCAGGTATGCAGGAAGCCAGCTTTCTTGGGGATGGCTGAACACCTGCCTGCCCACAGGCAGAGGTGAATGGATTCCTTGGTTTGCTTTGCTTGCATGTGCAGGTTTTGCTTTGCCTACAATCTGTCTGTATATTAAACCACAAGTTTTCTCGCTTTTACCTTTCCAATTCTCTCTCTCATATATATGTGGGGGGGAGTGAGCAAGTGGCTGGGTGGGACTTAGTTGCTGGTTGGGGCATCAACTTAACCCCAGCTGCTTTCAGAATATCCATCCCTGTGGGTGAGGAGGGCTTGATGAGATTCACCTTCCTAGAAATGTATCAGGAAACTCTTAGCAGAACATTATGATAGCAGTAATAGGGGAGCACTCAATAAGACATCATGTCCTTACTGCAAAAACTTTTTTCTGGTGGTATAAAGCTTCATGTTGCCATTTTGAAATGCTTCCAAAAACTTCTGCAAAATGAAACCTTTCAAAATTCATTTCAGACTAAAAGTTCAAAAGATTGTTTCAACTTGATAGTAACAAAAAATGCTTACTGGCCAAATGTTCTTTTAGCAATTTTATTTTCTAAGAAAAATTAGAATTTCTGTTTTTATGCAAAACAAAATGCTTAAATCATAGGAAATTGAAATAGAAATTCTTACCTATCTCTATATAAACTAATGTTCTTCTTAGGTTGAATTCTGATGAAATGTGTGCTTTGCAGAAATCTTAAAGGTCTGTCCTAAAAAGTATGTAAACCAAAATGTGTTCTGACAGGATTAGTAGCTATGTATATTCACTTGAAACAGCAAATTAAATTCTAGTTAGCTCTAACTTCATTCTGATATTACTTAGGGAGTAAAAAGGCAGGATGTGAAACATAAAGGCTAAAATTTGTATGAGAAAATAAAAGCTCTGCCTATTTTTTGTCTCATTATTTTCTGATAGTTTGGTTTTTGTGGAGTTTCTCTGTTTTGCTTTTTTTTTTAATAATCTTCAATGCTGGGAAAACATTACTGTTGAAAAATATGTAAATGTATAGCGCATGTTCAGGAAACTCAAATACAGTCTAAACAATCAAAAGACTATAAAGAACATACTTTGTTTTTGCAGAAAATTACGACTCTGAGAAGTGATGATCTGAATCATTGTAAATCTTAGAAGTAGAAGCTATATGACTGTAACTTGGCTGTGTTCAGATAATTCAGTTAGATATAAACTCAGATTTACAAACTGGTATATGCTATTTGCTTAAACAGTGTGTGTGAAAATAGCACCTGAAAAATCTGTCTGTACTGTAGCTGAAAACCAACAACAATAAATACTTAATCAATCCCAGATATGTTCTTAATTTTTCTTACACACTTTTTGCATAATCTTTCCTGAATTTTAGTGGACTAATACATTTCTCCCAAGAAAATATATCCAGCAGTAAAAATGAACCAAGACATAATGTGCAGACTTTGATCTAAAGCTGAACTGTCAAAAAAGCAAGTCCATGTTGAAGGTTTTGCCTGTCCATACTAGAAACACTACTGTTTGAAAATTCAGTAATAATTGGATAAAATTTCATGTTTATAAAAGTAAAATTCTGTGCCATTTTATAAGCACATGGTGCAATGTGATTTATTGGGTGCAAAGCATGAAATTCATTTCTCGAAATCAGAAATACCAAAATGCTGAAGAGGAAGATGGATAACAGTTAGTAATAGATTGTGCCAGTCACAGCAACTAACACAAAAGAAACATGATCATATCAAAGGTCAAATCTTTATACACACCCAAATGAGTGCATTCCATAGGTGGATATACTTCATATGGATACATTACTCTATCACAATAACCATATACATCAGTTAGATTACTTAGATTGCCTTGGCTGAAAGAATGATGACTTGTGATAGAAAGCCATTAACCAAAGTGTCACAGATTTCTATACTTTGCTCTCTCCAGGTATCCTACTGCTACACCCAGGTAATTAAGCCCTGTGGTTTTATAGATAGATCCTTGCAAGTCACTGTACAGCTTTGAAAAGCATGAAAGAAGTCAAGGAAAGCATGAAAGGAGTCAAGAAAAGCAAGCAGCAGTGCAGGAAATCTTCTCAGAAGCCATCGAACACACAAATCTCAAGAACAGCAAGCAGAAAAATTATGCACAGGATCTAGCCATAGAAGTGCTGGCTGTAGGGCATAAAGGCCACAGCTAAATGGAGATGACTGATGTATGAAAGGTGTGATTCTCTGGAAGACTGTGAAGAAATGGTTTCTCTAATCTATGGAGGCAAGTAACCATGAAAAGAGGAATCAGAAATAAATTTAATTGAGGCTCTACCACTTCTGAAGCAGAATTTGACTGCTTTTCCTTTGGAAGTTTTGAGATGGAGGGAAAGTGCAAGCACAGATTCTTCAGTCAGTATTAGGGTGATGTCAGCACAAATACAGTTGGATTAAGCAGGAGATGGTAACCTTAGTATTGGAGGTGTACTCAAAAACCTTGTTATAATGCCCATTAAAGTAATGCACTGCATATCACAGCTAGTTTGTTTGGACCCCAAGGAGGGTCGTCAAAAAGGTCATGAGTTTGGAATGACTCATTGCTGCATTTGGTAGAGCCCTTTTTATTTACAAGCAAAAATGTTCTATGCTGTTCTACCAGCAGAAGCAGATTCAACTCAAGGTTCTCCCAGCAAACTAAGAGTATATGAGTGTAAATGGGGTGTGACAGTGCAGGTCATAGCTGTTCAGCAGAACACAAAGCCTCAGTGTCCAAGTCAGCTGCTTCTTGGTGGAAACACAGCAGCTAAAACAGGACATGTTTTGAGCCCATGACTAGCACTCACTACATTTAGCACCCTTCATATTTTTCCTGGAAATGTTGAGGTTCTGACTATTTCATGTTAGAGCCTTTCTCTATAATAGCTCCTTTACACGAAAAGACTAATATTTTGGGGTTTTAGGAGCTCTGTAAGCAGCCAAGTAGTTGTTGTCTTTCCAGCAGCAAAGTCCAAAACAAGCCCAAAAGCCAGACTTCATTCTATTCCCTCTCTCAATGTCCTATACTACTGCACTTCTACCTTCTCTCTGGAGGATCTGGAGGATCCAGCTTGTCATATTTCAAGTGTAATGAAGAGACTGAAAAAAACATACAATGTTGCCCTTTGAATGACTTTTGACAGTCCTTTTATTTCCTAGAACCTCACTGCTATCTGCAAAATGAGGGTAATGGGTTAATTTTCATCTCAGAAAGATATAATGGTGGTATCTAGCAATGGGATAATTTTGTATAAAATCAAGTAAGCAGTCTGGTATGGTTCCTAGAAGCTGTCAGTAGCTTTTCATTATTATATTTTCTCTCTAAAGCACAGTTAAGAGTTTTTGTTGCCATTAGTTACACTTTAAATATAGAGTCTGGGCCAAATTAATAGTCTTAGTAACCCCACAGATCAGTCAGTGTGAACCTGCTGAAGTTATTAATGATGTTACACCAGAGCTCAAATGATGGAGGGAAAACGAGATTCATGCCCTTAATGTTAAAGGTGACCTCTGCTATGCATACACTCTACGAAAATCTACAGCCCACAGGCAATTTGATTTTCTGCCTGAAAATTACTGTAGAGACTTCAGTATCTGAGGCAACCTCCCCTGCTTCTTCTTTTAAAAATATTATTAGTATGAAGGGCACAGTGAAGATATTAAAAATCAGATCAGGACTGAGCTAAGAATCTGGTGTTAAGAGTGCTTTAGCTTTAGAAAGAAGGCACAGTTCAGAGGTACGGGGGCAGTTTGTGTAAGTTTGGTGGTTTCTGATGGCATGGAATCTGCTGACTGCATTTTCCATCTCATTAACCTGAGGTTCCCTGGAGGGAGAGAGAGTCTCTGGTGCTCAGGCAGTGTCAGGCACAGCTAGATCTGTCATTTGTTTTCCTTCTAAGAAAGCATAAAATTACTTCCATCTGACTGGTAACCTACTCCTGCACCACTCATGGCATGTCCTGTGCATATGCTGCAGTCCTTGCACCAGGGTGTTTGGCTACACAGATGTAGAAGGATCTCCCCCTTTGCAGATCCACATGACAGAAAGAGAGCTTGGCTGGTGGCAAAACAAACTAGAAGCACCATCTTTGTGCCCCAGGAACTACAACAGAATAAATGAAGAGAAGCCAAAACTTTTACCCTCCCTTACCCATTGTTGACCTGTACAGAATTAGTCACACCACGCAGAGGACCACAACACTTCCTATATGGCTAAGTCACAAATAGCAGCACACTCAAGACAGCAATACACAAAATGAAAATGTAGGCACTCACATGCACTTACTAATGCAAAACCTGCTTTCAGTGTAGGGTATCAGAGTGCTTTGTTTGGAAATCAGGTATTCTCTAGGCACTGCTCAAGAGCAGACACAAATATTGGCATGGGCTGGTCAGGCCAGCTGGTCTTTCTGGTGGCTGCTAGGTCACATGAATTCATGGGGTGCACTCAAAGAGAAATCAGATGGGTCAGGCAGTCACCTTAAGATGTGACTACATAACACTTCGAAGTAGATTTCTCATGTGACTATCTACATCAGATTTTAGGAACCTATGGACACCCAGATTTAAAATGAATGTGTTTACAGGTATCCACTTGTCATATTTACTACATTATGCAACCTGTTGATTTTTTTTAAAACCCATAAGAAAGCATCCAGGAAAATAAAGTTTCTGTGCTCTCACTATGCTGTAATTCAAACAATTATTCAAACTACAGTTGCTGAGCATGGCTCACTGACTCAGATGGTAACACACAAGTCCACAAAACCACTCTGGCTTGCCCTTATTCATAACTGGAGTTCATAACAAAAGACAAGTCTCACAAATTGTTCAAATCCATTCTTGAGAGACAGAGTAAGCTCAGAATAAGTAAAATGCATTAGAAAATAATTAAAATATTTCTGGTATAAATGAGCCAAGATTTAAGGCCTCAGAGAAGAGGAAAGAAAAGTAAATGAGAATGTGCTGAAGTGCAAAATTGTAGATTCCTCCAAAGAGAAAAAGATAAAGATGAAGGGGCCAGGGAGCAGAAGGAACTGAACTCCAAGCAACAGTTGGTGGCTTAGGATAGAATATATAGAAGTGACAGGTTGTAACAGGGAGGTAGTATCTCAAAAAGAAACCACAGAGAGTCTCCAAAATCAGTGAAATCGTAGCTCAATATATGAAGGGGAATAATGAGGCTAAACTGAGAAAAATGTCTTACAAGTGGAACAGAAAGCTAGCAGTATAAAGCCTAAGAGGAAAAAAAGAAAGCTGAATCAGGTGAGAGGAGAGATGATAAAACAGTCTTGATAAATTATCAAAATTGTAACAGCTGAAATAGAAAAGAAATTATATAGCTTCTTTATCTTACTGAGGCATATCTGGTGACATTTAACAACATTCTAGCAGTAGGTAGAAAGGGAAAAGGGGAGTCAAGTTTAGCACTCTCCTATTAAGCCTGAATGACTGGGAGTAGTGATGACGAATAGAGAGAGGGTTGAGATAGAAAGGAAATTAAGGAACATGGTATTTATATAAAGCAATTTTTTTGTATGTATAAGAATAATTAATAAAACTAAGTGTAAAAGCTTATTTTATATTCCTGTACTCCATAGCTGTCAGGCACAGACTACAACACAGCATAATAACTGCACAGCGCTCTCTGCTCTCAATGAGCAGAGCAAAGATAATTCATTTTCATGTCATGTATCACTCACAGCTGTCTGCTGTGATTGCAAAAGTCAAATTACCCCATCCTACATTCACACTAAGCCAAATCTGTTTGGGAAGTGAGGGACAGAAAGTGGGTGTGTTAATAACGATAATTTGCTTCCTGAATATATTTATGAGGTCAAAATGGGAACATTAATAGTCTTGTGTGGTATCTAATACTATTGAATGTGTAGGGCAAATACTCTTGTACTGCTTCTTCAAAGTATAACACATAAGAGCTTAACTTCATCTTATTATAGCATGCTATAACATCTTGTAATTTTCTGTATACTTTTCCCTCTTTCTGATGAAAGGGTGCAATTCCTGAATGAAATTGAGGCGCAAGACATATATATCAAAACTCAAAGGAAAAGGAATTTTTAAATTAGCTATTCATGTTATTTGGCCAATGTTCTCTGCTGTGCTTTTCTGCATTCTGGAGACCACAGAACATGATTCAAAATCTAGGTATGGTGCCTTTTGCTGTAAACAGAATAAGTCTTTGATTATTACTTTAGTTTTAAAGACAATTAATTGATGGTAAAATATATTTTTTCTGTTTCAGGTCTGGCTAATATCATAACAATTAAATATGCGAGCTTTCTTTCCTGGTATAGACCGTGCAGGGGTTCAATCGTGGGGGAATTATTCAGAACATAAGCTAAGATAAGAATTTTGTAATGCTAGCTTTTAAAAAAACTTCAATTTCAATAGTAAAGTCACAGACAAACTCTGAGCACTTTGTTGCTTTGTCACCTTAAGGTGGGTGAGAAAATTCCTCTGTAGAATACTGTGGAAAATGTTGAAATCTTTCATGTCTTGGTCCCCTTCCACGATCTCCTCATAAATACCCCTAAAGTGCAGTTAGAACAACTTGACTGAGTCCACTATGTTTTCTTCCTTGAAAGAATAGCTTGAAGAGTGCTGGTGTAGCTGCCCATTTAAAGGACCACTTCCACTGTTCAGACTCCTGCTTTCATGGTATAACTTAATGTCAGTACAAAGCATAGGGGGTATTTTGACCTACAAACAGAGCTTACTTTAGGTTCTCCGCACTCTGTTCTATGAGGTGAAGCAGTTAGAAGGTGCCCTGCAAAGACATTACCTGAGATTCATCCCAAGTCCCAGTGATAGGGTCTACCTTGAGTGTCATAATTTGTAAATGTCCCTGGGGCTGCTGCTACTGGCTAGCTCTGCTCTTGGGACAGTTACCAACGATTGTCCTGTGGGTTGCTCTGATCTCAGCTTGGCAGCGTGGTCTGAAGTCTTGGAAGAATAGGCAAAGTCCGGCGTGGGGTTAACAGAGGTTTATTCTTTGAGGGTCCACAGCCGGGGTTGAAGAGAGGCAGGCAAGGAGGGAACAGGAACAGCAGGAGAGGAGGTACCTGAGATGCAAAGAGACCGACCGGCTCTTTGTCACTCCTTAAGTACCTTTCTGGGATAGGGGGTGGCTTTGGGCTTGGGTACTTGACAAAGACAATGGAGGTGGGTGGGTGCCTGGGCTAGGAAGACACTACGAGGACAAGGAGTGGGGGAGGGTAGGGGGAAAAAGGGAACATACTATTACAAGAAACAAGAAACTTATACAAAATTGAAAAACCCTAATCACGCACTGCAACAATAATTAGTTATTTTGACAAATCTTAGGTCCTTTAACAGGTGAGAAGCTAGAGTTTTCTCCCTCTTGTGGGGCATTATACAAGAGGCCTCACCCTCACTTCCATGAATCCTTCTGCCATCTAAACATCCTGCCACAAGGTAAGAGGATTCAGAAAGACATTTGCAAGGTGGTTCAAATCTTCGCTTGTAAGAGTGACACATGGTGAATGGTTAGTGTTTATCAGTAGTTTCACATGAAGGGTTAGGTTCTGAGATTGATGGTTAAAGCAAAACATGATTGCTTACAAGATGTTTTGCTTCCTTGGGGCAATTACTTTGACTCTATTTCCAGGACTTGGAAGATTCTTTAGAGCCTTATATGGTGAAACACTACAGCAACATTTCAAACATAATTCTATCTTTCAATACTAGTCTCTGTGTTCCCAAATATTTATTCAAAAGTACTCTATTGGAGGACTTCTTGCACTGACGTTTATAAGCAAGAGGATTTTTTTCTGTAGCATACCTTAAATAAGATTTGATTCAAAATACTTATGAAAGTATCCAGAATCCAGAATGACTACATGAATTAATTATGTCAATTATCAACCTGCAATAAAACACTTTTACTACTACTGAGACTCAGTTTCACTGAAATCTACTGTTATTGTTTATTTGTATTGCTCAATCACTGTTGTGCTACGCTGCCAGTCAAATATGAAGTATCACAAAAATGACTCTGAAGGATATAAATGCCTTCACCTAAATACTTTTTGAGCTTAGAAAGAAGAAGGTAGTTTATAATGATAGGGTGGTTCAATATAGAAAAATGGTAATTGAATTCCATCCTGTCAGAAATAAACAAATACAAGGAAGAAAAAGTTTATATTGTGAGTATTAGGACAGGAAAAGTTGAGAAAAAAAATTAAAATAGAAAAGTTTAACAAGATGTCAAGCGTAATAATTGAAATTCCATTTTCCACTGGATACACATGGGAATGAAATAGTCCATTGGTGTTGGTTCTGTGACTACATTTAGAGACATCATTTGATTGCAAACTGTATTTGAAATTCTAAAGCCATTAAAAAAATCATCACATGATACATTCCATTCCTGCTCAAATGGAATGATACATTTCACTCTTTTTCCCCTCTAAAAAACACCTTACCTCTTGTTGAACCCGTTTTCACTTAGCAAGTTTACTTGAAAGGTGATTGTGGTGCTACTCTTCCCTGAATTGGGTGCAGAGGAGATATGCAACAATATTCAAAGGAGGTGAAAAACAAACTTTACTGACAAACTTTAGATGACCAGAAATTTGGCAAAAATTAAGACAAAACATTCAATCAAAATAAGGTATTTCACCAAGCACTGATTTAGCAAATGCTACCCATCCAACCTCATATACCCATATTTCAAGGACTCCATTGGTGCTCCAGGGGTGGCATGTGGGGAATTTCATATGTGGAAAATATTATTGTATTTGGTTTTAAGTTGATATATTAAACGAATGCATTGCAGAATTAACTCATGCCCGTGTATCTATCCTTTTCCCCAAAATATCTTCAACCAAAACAATGGGAGAGTTGAAAAGCTATATCTAGGTTACAGCTGATTAGGAGTAGAGAGATAAGAATGGAAGTATCCCTTGCAGACTACACCTTGAGCAGCTTGTATTTGTCTATATGAGAAAGCCCCTGGCTCCAGCTGTTCAATTACACTCAAACATAATACGTCCTTGAGAAAGAGGTGTTATCTCAGGTAGCCAGGAATTGAGTAATAGAAAATAATAGATTCAGTCAGAAATTGCACCTGCAGCCTTACTGGTCTCTGTACTAGAGAGATCTCTGTTATTGCATTAGCAAAGTGCAGCCTCACATAATGACAGAAACCATCGTTTTGACCTTCATTTTAGAGTAGTTTGAATGATTGCTTCAGCAGGGCTGCAATGAAGTTTTGAATCTAGAAGCAGTCTAGAAAATCTAGATTTTGAATCTAGAAACAATCTGAGGATTGTTGCAGATAAAATAGTTCTAAAAATATTACACATTTGTGTCGTAGGAAGAAAACTTCGGATTTTTCCAAGAAGTTCTGGATTCTAGTTCTTCCTAAATTATGCCACCTTCATCACCCAGAGCAAGCTATTTAAATTAAGAAAGAGTATCTGCTCTAACTGGAATATCACCACACTCCTAGCTTTTTCATAATACTTATTTATCTAAGGTACAGATGAATCAATATTGGCAAAATATTTCAACAGCAGCTGTAGTTTTGTCATCTAAATGGAACATAAATTAAATAGGAAGTTAAAACTCAACTATTACCCTTGAAGGACACCATCCTTGGCTTAATTTGAAATTTTTTTAAATTCAGTTTACATTTTTCCTCTATATGTGCTTTCTTAGCATTCATGAAACATATAATGAGTTACACTGGTGAACCACTGTAATCTGACCTATTCAGTATTCAGTAATTTGAATGCCTAGAAAGGGTAATTTGCAAAAATTAAAGAAGCATATTACTTTCCCCTTCATGTAATGGAGGGTGACATGTAGCAGCAAAAGTGAAACTAACTGTATGCAGTGGGATGACCCTGGCTGAATGCCAGCTGCCCACCTAAGCCATTCTATCACCGCCCTCCTCAGTTGCACAGGGAAGAGAAAAAGTCTAACAGAAGGCTGGTGGGTTGAGATATGGGCAGGGAGAGATCATTCACCAATTACTGTCATGGGTGAAACAGATTTGACTTGGGGAAAATTACTTTAATTTATTGCCAGTCAGTCAGAGTAGGGTAATGAGGTATAAAATCAAATCTTAAAAAACACCTTCCCCCGTTCCCTTCCCTTCTTCCTGGGCTCAGCTTCAGATTTGCTTTACCTCCTTTGCTGCAGTAATATAGGAGGAGAGGAATGGGGGTTGCAGTCACAGAATCACATATTTTCTCTGCCTCTCCTTCCTCCCCACACATTTCACCTGCTACAGCATGGGGTCCCTCCCACAGCAGACAGTCCTCCACAAACTTCTCCAATCTGAGTCCTTTCCATGAACTGCTGTTCTTCATGATCTCTTTTAGTGTGGGCCCTCCCACAGGGTGCAATCCTTTAGGGTCAGGCTGCTCCAGTGAGGGTTCTCCCCAGGGTCATTAGTCCCATCAGCAAACCTATTCTGCAGTGGTTTACTCTCTCCATGGAGCTATAGGTCCCGCCAGGAGCCTGCTCCAGTATGGGTTTCCCACACAGTCATAGCTTCCTTTGAGCATCTGCCTGATCTTGTTTGGGGTCCTCCAAGGGCTGCAGGAGGATCTCTGCTGCACCATGGACCTTCATGGGCTGCAGGAGCACAGCTGCCTCATGATGGGCTGCAGGAGAATCTCTGCTCTGGCACCTGGAGCACTTTCTCCTCTTCTCCACTGACCTTGGCATCTGCAGAACTATTTCCCTCAGATATTCTCATTCCTCTCTGTGGCTTCAGTTGTGCAGCAACTTTTTCCCCTTCTGATATATATTACCACAGTAGTGCTACCTCCATTGCTGATGGACTCAGACTTGGCCGGCAGTGGATCCCTCTTGGAGCTGGCTGGCATTGGTTCTATTAGAAGAACAGGGGGAAGCTTCTTGCAGCTTCTCACAGAAGCCACAGCTGTAGCCCCTCTATTACCAAAACTTTGATGTGCAAACTCAATACACTGAAATATAACAATTCATGTTACCATCCAGTTTTCTATGTTTTACTGCAGCAATAAAGTGAGAAATATCAGTTTAATATTTGCTTTCTGTGCAATGTACCAAATTAGTAGAATCAGAGAATTTTCAGCAAAGGACATCTAGGATAATTAGAGATATGAACTGGCTTAGGTATGAGAAGTGTATTTATAGAGCAGTGAATGCCATGGAAAAGAAGCGAATGTGAGGAAAGAAGTAAGACAATTCTGTTAGTCATCAAGTAATTTGAATAGAATGAATAGCATACAAGTACAAATAATGGACAGTGAATCTGATCAGATATTCATGGTATCCTCAAATAAAAGAATAAAAAAAGCTTGAATTGAACTATAAGGTATTTTTGAAAGTAAGGGATTTATTCTGCGATTTGTAACTAAGCTGTAATTACCCTGCCACAAGGTTGTCGATTTCTAGTGGATGACAGAGTTGACAAAAATCACTGGAAAAAGACATAGAAGAAGAGTCTGTCTGTGATTATTAAATACTAAGATAAGACTCTCTAAGGAATCATCTAAAAATCACCTAAAAATTACTGGAAGCAGGGAGAGCATCTGTGAAAGTTCATCTTCTTGCATCTCCTGTTCTGATTGTCTCCTTTTAGAATTCTGTATGGGTGTCTAAGTAGGCATTGCTCTGACCTGTGAGAGCTAATTCTAAATGGAATTTGGTTCAAAGCAGAATCTATGATAAAAAACATGCAAGGAAAACTCAAACCACTTGAATTTTGGGCCTTTAGTAGGCCTCAGATAAAAAGCCCTTCTAGACGGTACAAATATAGAAATATTGAGCTTATTTGCAAGCAGTTTTCTATTTTGCCTGAATTACACCATCCATTATCAGCTAAAATAATGCAATACAATAATCAATCATATGGGTCAATGTCATGATCTACTTATTAAAATCATTTGAGACATGCAACTGCCCAAATTTAGTCCCAATGAGATCATATAACAAAGTCAATTGTTATATGTACAGATTTTTTACAGATTTTTATGAACAGTAAATGTGAGGTAGAGATAGAAAGAAACAGGGAAAAGAAAGAGAAGGAATAAGAGTAGAGAGTCACCGCCAATTGGAGTCCTCGACATGGCTTGAAATTTTGATATCTGTTGGTCAAAGCAGCAATTGCAGACTGAATAATCTGTTAAGCTCTTGGGGAAATCCCATTGCCTTGGTGGAGAAAATCCATGAAACAGGATGTTTGATGGGTTTGTATTTACCTAGGTTCACATGGGAACCCCCAGGTACCTCCCCTGTGGCAGGGAGTTTCACAGTGAATGCTGTGGATCATGAGGCACCTGAATGATGAAATGACACTTCAGGAGATTTTGACACTTGCTAAGATGTTACAGCTGCCTGTTACAACCCTGGCAGGGGAGTTATGACATCTGAGTTCACTTGACTGAGGACAGAGACAGTACTTGCCTCTCAAGGTTTGCCACTTTCCTTATCTCGTTCAACACCCAGCTGCAGTCTGTAGGGCTGGGCTCACCCTCTCCACCTGGGCAGGTACTTTGCACATCGACAGCTCGCCCCCTCAGTGTTTGAGCCACCAGCATTCCAGTCTCTCTTCCAGCATCACTTGTGCCTACATTCTTTTCCCCAGACTTGGGGTAACTGAAGAACAGAACCACCTTTATCTTGTCTCAAGTTCTCAGCACAGTCCAAATTCTAGTTAGTAGGCATATTCAGCAAGGGGTAGGCTTTGGTGGTTGCAGATGAACAGCTGCTTCTCTGCAACTCATTACAGTGGGCACAAGCCCTCAGATGGTCTTAACGATGTTTAAGCCATTAACCAATCTCTCACAGTCAACCAATATAATTAAGTAATTTGGTACAATCTATCACAAGAATTAACAGTTCTGTAGTGACCTCTACTTTCTATGACCCTTCAAAGAAAGGAAATGTAATAGAAGCCACATGATATGCTCACAGTAGGGCAAAAAATTGGTTTTTATCATACCAGAGCCACCATGTTAATTATGCATCAGCTGACTAAGGGGATGCTTATGCCATGGAAGGAGACATTAAAATTCCCTGTTATGATTAGAAAGAAATGTATGAGACAGGCATTAACACATTATGAAAGTGTGTGCAGACTGATAAAAATTATAGGAATGTACTCATGTATTTGTAATATGATGTGAAAATTTTTTTTTGTCTTAATAATTTAAATAGGAAGAGAAATAGTGAAACCTATGATCTAACTTTTCGACTTGAAATTAAAAGAAGCAAAAGAGAAAGCCACTTTTCTTAGCTGTAAATAATTGAATTTAAGACACTTTTCTGAAAGCTAGGCTAGCTGTAACGTCTCTCTAAAAAGCTAGAAAGTTATAACATCTTAACTGAAAAATATTTTATATTTTCAACACCAAAGCTCTCCAGTTAATAGTTGTCTTTGTCAGATTTTTGCCCTCCAGGCTGCTTGTGCAGGCCTGGGTTTCGCAAGGTATCCTGGCTGCACAGAGCACCTCAATGAATCAAGTACGTAAGAAGAGGTATGAACTGTATTAATGACTGCTTCAGAACATGCTACCACTTCAAAGTGCAGGCAACTTTGCTTTCCCTCCCACACCAGATGACATATCATAAAGCAAAACTGAAAAACACTATTGATGAAAGCACCGTTTTATATCTCTATGATTTTTTTTTCCCATTAATTTACTTTCATTCCTGGGGGACAGCTGCCTAGATCACAGTCCTCCCTAGAAACAGTTCTGTCACTACTTCAAAAGTAGTCAGGAAGCTTTGAACTTTGGAAACAGTTATTTCCTTCTTTGGATACCATGAAGAAAGATTAAAGAAATAATAAATTATTAGAATTTATAACTCTTATTACAGTCTCACAGAAAAATAAGATATTTTTCAAGTATGGAATACAACAGCAAAACCAAGTTGATCTACATACTGAACAATGGACTCTAATTACATGTATCCAAACACATCCACACGTTATGGTTCTATGCTTCCTCCATCTTCTTTCTGCTCTGGGTGAGAAAACTCATCAGGAAGGAGAAAACTCACCATCTAGCAGGGTACCCTGACATAGCATTTAATCTTTTCTTAAATTCTTCACTTGTCATTTTCTGTCTTGAAGACCTGCCAGCACATAGGAACGTGAGCAAAAGCTAAGGCAAAGTGATGTGTTTGTCAAAGCAATGTTATTTCTGCAAAATGCCTTCTTGCCATGAATGGATATAATTGCCTTCACCAAACTGGTATGATCCAGTTATTAAAATTATTAGAGAAATGCCTCTGTCTGAATGAAAGTGCAAATGAGACCATATGCTGAAGTCAATAGTATGAATTTTATTTAACAGTAATTGTGACGTAGAGAAACAAAGAGATAGAAAGGAAGAGAAAAAGAGGTGTGGGGGAGACAGAGAGATAGAGACAGATTAAATAAAAAATATCACCACTCCATGGATCCCAGTGGTATACTGTTGATCCTTTTTTTCTGATCTTCTTGGTGAGGGTCCTGCAAAATACAGAGTTCAATGGATTAATATTACGTTTGGGCCAGTTGGGAATGGCCAGGTACCTCCCCTGGCAGGGGGCAAGTTTGACATTCTTGCAGCAGACTCTGGGTCAGTTGCATCATTTGCATCATGAGCAGTGCTCTGCTGCAAGGCCTCAGAAATGAGTCTGAGGAGCACTTTGGGGGTCTTTGATGATTTGTGACACCTCCTCAGCTGCCTCTCATGTGAATTTTCCATGTGTGTGTGATCTTCTCATGGGAGAAAGGAGGGTTACAACTGACAGCTCACACAAACAGGTTTGCATTCTGCAGTAACTTCTTCTTTTTGTTTCCCTTAAGAGTGGGATTCATTAGTCTCATTCTGACTGTCTGAATGGTGAGGATCTATGCTAATCATCTAGATCTGTTGGAGGACAGTAGGAGAAGATGAACTTCTATTGGGAATTGGTTCAGGTGATAAACAAATGGTTCAAGTGATAAAGATATCTATGTAAGACCTATCTCCACTGACTGAGGGAAACTTCTTAGGTAACTGGTGGCTAACTTGGATTAGATAGTCTTTTCAGTGGCTAAAATTAAGGGAGATAGATTCTATCCCAAATATAGATTTTGTTACTTAACGCTCCATTAAACAGTCTGGAAGTGGTTGGAAGTGCAGAATTTAGAAGCCATTACCTGTGTGACCAGTCACATGGAAGATGCTTGACCCCAGTGGCACAAAGAGCAGTTTGTTGCTTTGTCAAATATGAATCTATATTTGTTCTCCTTTGTGTTCAAGAACACTTTGACATTAATGTACAACTGACTCTAATGCAAACCCCAGGCTACCATCCCATGACAGTAGGGATGAATGGCTTAATGGGCCTTGTTTTTCAGCTCCTTTAGAGAAAATTAAGGGAGATTTTGCAGGTAATTTCCCCATTTGTATTCAATCCAATTTGTACTGCTGAACCAAGGATAAACAAAGAGTGCAAGTATAATTGCAATTTAATCATAGAATCATTTAGGTTAGAAAAGAACTTTAAAATCACCAAGTCCAACTCTTAAGCCAACACTGCCAAGCCCACCACTAAACCACATCCCTAAGTTCCACATTGACACATCTTTTAAATCTTTCCAAGGATGGTGACTCTAGCACTTCCCTTGGCAGCCCATTTCAGTTCTTGGTCATTCATTGAACTACTCTTGTTTTGATGGTTTTGAACTTGTAAGGCACCCCAATTGTGCAAGCAGAATTTTTTCCACTATAAAGGAGACAGGAAAATTTGCATATACATTTTTAAGATAGGCCAAATCCTGACACTTTGCATTGTGGCTAGTGCTTCCATACTCCATTAACATTGAAGGATTCAGTGAGAATCCCCAGATATATTCAGCCTTTAAACTGTCATAAATGAAAGAGTTACTGCTCTTTCTTGAGAGCTTAAACGTGCCTTTCCAACATAATTTCATCCTTATCTGGCTTAATTTAGAGATGCCTCACTGATACTGGCCAGACCTTGGGAAAGGTCAAGATAATCCATAATTAGATACAGGGAAAGAGAAAGGAAAGTTGGTTGTCCTACTTAGAGCAACATAGTCACTAGCCATTGGTATTTTTATTTTCACTGCATGTCTCACGCAGAGGTTTCAAAGGAAAGACAGCAGGACTGTGTGGTACCTTACAAGGCACAGCCTCAGGATATGTGAGCAGTGCTCCAGATTGGCTTTTCTTGTAATTTGGGAGAGAAAATAATACTTTTCAAAGATGTGTACCTTTTTGTTCTCTTCCCCACCCACATCAGTACTTAGTCTTGTCATTCTCAAGGGTGAGCAGCTTTAAGGATTTGATTTACATTTTTGCATTTTGATTGTCATCCACTGAAACAACAGAGGTACCGTGTTAAGCTCAAGTGTATGAAATAACTGAATGTAGTAAAAGCAGAGTTCTCTGCCTCTGAAGCACTAACTTGTGGAATTCAGGAGTTGTCTGTCCTTTTTATTGGCCTGTCAGATGATGCAAAATTTAATACTTTTGTGCTTTGCTTTGCTCATCTGAGCAATGCTTACACCCTTTGCAGTTACACTGAGCTCCAATGGAGATACCTCCATTCAAGAGATGTCACCTACAGTTTTAATTTCTTCTGTAAGATTCCAAATTAGCTATATTATCTCCATTTCCTTATCTCATCTTGTTTTTCACCATTATATAGTATTTGATCCTTCCACAATTTACCACACTGGAGAAAGTATTCTCCTGTAAATTTGCCTTAAATCTTCACTCTGCACAATTTACCCCATTTCTAGTGTCCTTGAATCAGTATTGCTTTGGTATCAAATTCAAAGCAAATCACCAGGACATCAACTTATTTAATGAGGAACCTCTTATCACATACAAACTTGATTTCTTTTTCCCTAACTTCCCTTAATACAGGCAGCAGCAACAATCTCTTATGAGTTTCATAAACCTGAAAAAACCTCTTGGACTACTTCCAGGAGGCAAGGACACATCCAAAGAAAGCATCACAGTCCATCTGAGTTTGTTTTTATCTAGCACAGAGCCAAGTTTCTATTTAATATAAATATATGGTAAGTTTCTGTTGAATCCAATGACACCAGGTTTTTGCCAATATAGCTCAGAATTGTGTCTTAAAGTGTTCCTTCCAGCCAATAGAAGTGTGAAAGAGTTATTCAGATGTCCACTTTCAAACTCGCTTCACAATGAATTGGTTATTATAGAATCTCTTCTACATGAATAGAAAGGAACCATTCCATACTATTAAAAGCTTTTCTTTTCTATTGGTATGCAAATACATTCAGAAATATATATAAACTTCACTGTTTTCTGAAATGATATTTCTTGTTTGGAAAACAATTTTGCGGTTTTCATTGATTTATTTCATAGGATCACAGAATGAGTCAGATTGGAAAGGACCACATTGGGTCATATGGTCCAACATCCTTGCTCAAGCAGGGTCATCCCAGAGCATAGGACACGGACTTGTGTCCAGATGCTTCTTGAATATCACCAGTGAGGAAGGCTCTACACGTTCACTGAGCAATCTGTTCCAGTGTGTGGTCACCCGCACGATAATATTCTTCCTCATGTTCGGGTGGAATTTCCTGTGCATCAGTTTCTGCCTGTTGTTTCTGGTCCTATTGCTTGGCATCACTTAGAAGTGCCTGGTTCCAACCTCTTAACATCCTCCCTTCTGGTATTTATAGACATCAATGAGATCCCACTCAGCTGTCTCACCTCAATGCTGAACAGGCCCAGCTGACTCAGACTTTTCTTGTAATAGAGGGGCTCCCATCCCTTAACCATCTTTGCAGCCTTCTTCTGGATGCACTCCAGGAGTTCCATGTCTCTTTTGTACTGAGGAGACCCCAACTGGACACATTACTCCAGATTCTGCCTCCCTTCACCTTAACTCACACTGTTGTCATTAGGATGAAAAAATATACACACAGAGAGGTTTAAAATTCCCTATTTCTAACAAAGTCAACTTTACCTGAGATAGAACTAATTATACAAAAGGTGTTGGACCAGATCCACTGCTAAATACAGCAGACAAAAAAGACAAAGGGGTATCACACACATTTTTTGGTGTATAGACAGACAACAGATTTTTCTGAGTCTCTTTGGACAGGGTAACCAATTTGAATTGTAAAAATATACAGAGATATCTTTTCTACCTGATTAATAATTTCAGCTCCTGGAGAATGAGACAGAGGTTTGTCCTGTATCTAGATTCCCTGCATCTTGTATATTAATTTCTTCTGTAGCCATATTTAAGAATGAATCCTTCAAACTGCTGTCCTGGGGGATGGTGCTTTACAGACACTTCTCCTATTGCTGCAACCAACCCTATAAATGTTTTATAATCCTTTCTTCTTCAGTGAAAAGCAGGAAGTTAAATTGTGTCCAGGAAAGCCATTGTGTAGGCTGAGCTCTAAAGAATGTTAGTAGGAGCGGAGCATCCTCACAGTGATACCACCTGAGATGGGATTTTGAACAGCAAAAGCAAAACCAGGATGTTTGCCTTACTAGAAACCAGTAATCACTTTTAGAATTTAATATTCAATTATGAAAAAGTGTCAGTCAATGACCAGGTCCTCCCGGTGCTGTACTGAGAAATCTGCCTAGCAAAACTGAAGCTGACGTTAAAGATCTTGTCTTGCCCATGTGAATTCTGGGTCTAATTGTTGGTGGTTGTGAAACCATTGTTCAAAATTCCATGAATAATTCAAAACATATATTTGTTTGCAGCAAGAAGGCCAGAAGCAAGATTTTCCCAATTGCTTTTGCAATTTTTCCATGAAGCACACCTGACTTTGTCAGGAGATAACATAAGGAGATAAATTTTACTCTCTTTGAATTTTCAGTATCTGGAATGAGATTCCCATACCCCCTAACCCAGAAGGGTGCTGCTACATGGCTTGAACTTTAAAACTGGAAAGTCTGAATTAGCTTGATTATATAATCTCTGGTTTCAGAGGTGGTGCTATGCTGCTTTATTCTTCTAGGTATAGCTGTAGTCCCAACCACTGAAGAAGCCTCTTCCAGCTTTACTGAGTACAGCCCCAGTGTCAGTCTGACAAGGTATCACCATAGTGCACACATCTGAATTCTCCAAGAAATCCAAACCGAAGTTCCCCTGTTGTAACTCTGTACCCCGCTGTGAGAGGGAGAAACAGCAAAGAATTATTTTGCTGCCTTGGGAGCAGAGCTGGCAGTGATCGCTTGCTCACTTCCTAATCAGCTATGAATAGATCCCCTTACATAAGGTGAGTAAAGAAGTGGAAAGACATACATTAAACACATTCTGGGAACAAGGTCTATGTCAGACAAGGCTTCAAAAAGCTAAACTTTGTTTCCCAGTAGTCTTCGGAGAATGTACATTAAAAGCATGCTACAGGCAGCTCTGAAACTTGTCCAGAAACAATTTAAAGTATCTCAGCCCACGGGGAAAGGAGATAGTGAAGACAAAAGTCTCTGCACTGCATGAAGACAGGCTGACTCTGACTGTATCACTCTAAAAATATGGGTAAGGCTGTACAAAGTCAGACAGTACTTCAAAATTAATTTTTTTTACCAGTAAAAAGTAGAATTGCTTGCAGAACATCAGTGTCATTAGAATAGACATTCTCTGTTCAGGTGCAGCAAATAATCTGTGATTTCCTGAATCAAGCAAAAAGAATGAAGGTTGGATAAAAATTAGATAGTCTTCAGTGAGGTTTTTCATTATGAGGAAGATTTCATAGTGCAAAAACCTTTATTCATTATATGAAATGGAAAGAAAAAGTAATTGAGTGACCATAACAATTTTATCATTGTAGAAAAAAACCAGGAAACATAAAATCAATGCTTTGCCAATGTTGTCATTTTTTACCATCTTCAATGCATCATTGTTACTCATTTAGGATGAGAACAAAGATACATAAATTCAGATTATCAGTTTGTCATCACATACTTTTTTCAAGTGATGGAAAGCATTCTGTCAGGTCTTTCATTCTGCCACTCCTACTGATTTAGATTCACTTTCTTTCAGATTGTATTCTCATATTTGAAGCCTTTTCAATGAGAGGAATGAGATAAGGGATCCTCCTCTGCTTTTCCAAAAATAGTGTCCAGGAGCAAGAGAATGGAAATCTTGGATGTGAGGCATATGTAAATATATTTGTCAATTCATTCATTGCTCTGTGAAGCTGAGGTGTATATCCTCAGTGGATATAGTTTTCTATAAATTTTAGAAAGGATAAATGTTTGCCCTTTTTTTCTTTTTTACTTCTTAGCTTTTTCATTAAATATTTATTGAAACAAGGATTTAAGGATCCATTTCACAAATAGATTTTCTTTTGACTTATTTCATGGTCATTTGAAATTTTTTTAGCTAAGACTTTGGCTCACTAGAAACTAGTCTGCAAGTTATAATTTCATTTTCAGTACCTCTTATGTACTTCACTTGTTGAGGCTGCTTATGATCTTAATAACTATCCTCTTTATTTTATATGCTTATCATATAATCAAAAGTAATGGTCCAAATTCAACTTTATTGAAGACACATTGCTAGTAAGTGTAGAATTTCTACTAGCCGCACTGATTACATTTACCTCATTCTCAAGTATCAGATACAATTTTTAACTAATGATTTCAGAGTTTGTAGGATAAAATGCAAAAAGACATGAAGGCAATGAAAGCAATAATGATATTTATACTGAGGCTGAGTGGGCATGTAAATAATTTTACAAACATGTGGCATACACAGGAGATCTTCCAGTCAGAGCCTGATCTTTTCAGGCAGGGTTCTGGTGAATTTATTTTTAATCTATTTGGCTTTTTAATTCAGGCTTGAGTGCTATTTATCTAATTTCATGCAATTAGCAGAGGTGCTTATGTTAGGATTATGACCACCCTAGGCTCCTTTAATAGTCAATGGAAAAAAAAAATACCTCTAGACTACATTTTAGCTCATCAGACTTCACAGTTTTCCTTTAGATATACCTCTTCCTCTGTCTTCCTAGCAATGGAGGGGGTCTGATGAGACAATAATCCTGTCTCCTCAGTGCTTTACTGTAGTGGAATTATCCAGGCTTCTCATAAAAGTGGGAGCTTGTCCAAGCTTGATGGAAGGTGTCCAAAAATAACATCAGAGTAAATATCTCAAGTCTAAAATTGAATCTCCTTGGAAGAAATAACTTAATTTTGGTCTGTGATTTGCACGTATACCATTCTAAAAACCATTCTTGAGTCAGAAACATCCCAAGTTATGTTAGTATTATTATTTTGGTAATGAATAAAGTTGAAAATTATTTTGGTAATGAATAAAGTTGAAAAGCACCATTTCCATATTTCTTCTCTTTACCATATTTCATGGTAGATTTTGTAATTGGATTGCAGAGATTGCAGAGTAATTATCTAGTAGTGTCAGTCTAATGATAAGACAATAGCTATAAATGTTACAAAGGAAATAGAGACTGTGAGAGTAACCTTGTCATAATTCTACTAAGCTTTTTACTGAGTTTTAACCTGCAATTATTTCACCACCTTTTCCCTTGCTTCACTTCTATTTTATCAAGGAAGGAATTCAAAATCACCTTCTCAACTTCTAAATTTTTCATGATCTCTTTACACTTTTGCTTCTTGCTCCCCCAATGTCTCACTCTCTTGGTGAAAACCCAGTCGATTTTGTCCCCTCCATTTGACTGCACATCAGGATGAGACAGTGATTTCTCTAACTTGTCATATTAACATTTACAAATGCAGACATTTGCATTTTTGTTTCTTATCTTTGAGTAACTGTCCAAGCGTAAATAAATTACTGCTCAAGTTCATGCTCTGAGAAGACAGAAATCCATTAAGGATGTTTCAGTTTATAATAAGAGGATAAATGTTGTTGTGTAGAGACTTCTGCGCTTTGACAAGAAAAGACTTGCCCTTTCCTAATGTAATTCTCTCTAGTGCGGGCTTTGAAACCATTTAATTTTTTCTTAGATTGATACCTAGGATTTTCACATCTAATTACCAAGAAATAAAACTGTCTCTGTCCTACTTCCACCTGTTCAAACATTGCTATTTAATCTGTTTATGCCACATTTTTTTCACTAATATTTTGCCTCATATGTTCTTGTCTTTTCTACACCTAATCTGATAGATAAGTATCTGATGTCTGAGGCAAACTATTTGATAATTACAACTAAACAAACAAACAAAACTAACAAAACAAAACAAACCACAAAGAAAATCAAAACAAAACCCCAAAACCTAAATGTTCAGAAACCACTTTCCTCCCTCCAAACAACTGTTTATTAGTGCTTGTGCTCATTTTGTATTTTCCGTACCTGCCCCGTGACGTCCATCCAGATTCCCCTCTGCTTCAGTCTGCATACAATTTTTGTGCAATCTGGCTGCTCCTTACAAGAAAAAGAAGTATTGTAAAAATCCACAGAAAATAGGTATAGCAGCTGAGCAGGACAACCCTAGTTCATCTATTTTTGGGTCTCTGCACCCAGTACTAGTTCTAACTGGTTCTACAGAACCAGAAAGATTTAGGCTATGGGAAGGGCTTAAGTCCCTTCCAAAAACCAGCAGAAACAGAGTAATTGAAGAAATATACTTGTAATTTTCTATGGCTGAGATAAGACTAGCCCCAAGCATTTAATTCAAGATACATCAAATTAACTCCTATTCAAATTTTTATCATTTCATTAATTTTGTCTTACAGCAATTTTGATGTCTTTTGGAATGGACAGATTTTTGTCTCCGTAAGATTAATTTATTCCTACAATAGCACTAATTAAAATATTAATCCATATTGGAGTTCTGCACTTCAAGTTAGAGACTCCTTTGCTTTTGATGGCAAGCTGTTTGTGACTACTTGGGTATCGGACAGAGTTTGCACTTTCACAAATTTGAAATTCATTCCCTTGACGTGAGTCTTATACATATTTTTTTTAACTCAGTTGGTCTTACTTATCTCTCATCTGGTCTTTGGCTAAATTAGTAATAGGTCATGATAGAAGTTGGAAAAACATACCATAAAGAGCAGAAATTTACATCCTATGGTTAAGATTCAGGAACAATAAGTAAATTATGGCCAAAGAATTAAGAAGTAGAACAATAATTTGGCCTCTACAATGAAATTTTTATCTTTCCAGTATTGCTTTTAGCATTGATTTTCCAGATGGTATCTCAGAAGATGGAGATAGATTTTCCTTCTAATTTACTTCAGAATATATTCCCATATTAAAGAAAAATGTGCAAAAGATTATGGGCTTCATTGTCTTTGCAGTGGTGCAAAACTCTCTAAACCTGCAACAGAAGTTCCCAGTAGCAGCTAGTGTTAGTCAGGGTGGCCTTCTGGCAAGAAAAATACCAGATGGACTCCTTTTGCAACTGCATAGCTAAAAAATCGTGACCTTTGTTTCACTCACACATCCCATATAAGCTTTTTCCTTCAAAATGCCATGTCGCTTTTTTCCACTTTTCTTGAGCAATGCTATGGCTTAAAATATAAAGATATTAAAACAGCTACTGTTCCTGTTATACAAATATTTTAATGCTGCTATTTGAATCACAGTCTGAAGCTCATTTTGTTGATTTCCACACCTTTGGTCCCAAGAGGTATGGTTGTAACAAAACATCTTCACCTTCTCTCTCAGTGGGGGTTGCTGGAAACAGATTTCTTTTCATAAGGAATCACCTCCTTTGTGCTGCAGCTGAAGAACAATATTGAACTAGGGCCAAACAGGAAAACAGACAACAAAGAGCAGCACACCTGAAGAAGCTAAAACCCATCACCTCTCTTGCCATGACAGAGAACTGCAGTCCCTCAAGAGGGAATGGACACCGTTCCACAGTAGTTTAACTGTGGGTTTAACACAGGCTTGTTTCTGTATGGGAAGTTACCAGCACTTAAATAACAGCTGATCAATATTGGGAAGGTCAGCACTGTCTGAGGAATGCTTTTTAGACCTTACACCTATGACCCAGAATCCCTGTCCATGGGAAGTCGACTGCTTTGTTCTTCCTTACTTCATCACATTATGTTTTTAATGGTTCAAAAATCAAGCTCCTATCAGTTCCTTCAGAAAATTATTCCAGACTGATGTCCACCAGGCTGAAGGGTCTCTGGGATCTCTCTGTCATTTTTGTCCTTGGTGATACTTCCCTTTCAGTTTAAAGAGGAAGAGCAATGGCTGAATTACTTTACTACCCTATGCATGCATGCCATGAAGAAGCTTTTTGACACCCTAAAGTAGTAGGAAATAAAACATTTGCAGCTATTAACAAATGCAGCATTTAATGATATTGTAAGCCTGCCTGATCAGACCCCTTTACTGGATATTGGATTGCTTGCTGAAAGTCAATTTTACAACAAAATAAACGTTGGCATGACATATATTTCACCAGTTTAGTTTTCAGACGTAGTTATATGCCATATTACTCCTCAGGGGTTAAAAACATAATGTGGGCAAATGAATTTAGATACACAGCAACTGATTTTCCAGTGACGATATAATTAAGGCTATAAAAGACAGCCTATATGTAACAGCTACTGAGGGAGCCCCTTGCACGCTCATATATACACAACTATATTTTTTTCTTATTTTGCTATAAGACTTGTCCTTTTGTAAAACAAGCAAATTATACAGTGTCTAAAAAATTCTAAAAGGCTGCGAAGCACAATAATTAGACCACTGACTAAAATTTTGCATTAGAGAAAAATAAACTTTGCTGAATCAAAATACATCTTATTTGTTTGATATGAGTACTTGTTTTCAATACAGATACATGTACGTCACAGGAACAAAGTGAGTAGTTTTAGCACTTTAATTTTTAGTTCTTTTTCAAGATGATCACCTTTTTTCCTAAACAAGTGCCTATTAGAGTCCTTCTGGTTCCTGAAAAAAATATTCATCTACTGTGGCTTCACTTGGGCTTAAGACAGTAGCAAGGCAGCACAATGCATTATTTTCTTTTGTATCAAGGGAGGCTTCATTGTGTTGTTTTTTTTACTGCAACCAGAGGAATTGACTATGTGTTGCAATTACAGGCACCACTCCGCTTTCTGTTCTCCTTGCTCACCTGAGAAAGCAGAAGATGAGTGACGGTGGCTTCATAGCATCAGGTCAGAGATAGAGAACTGCTGAGGAGTAAAGGCATGAAAGTGCAAGGGGAGGGAATAAAGACACCATGCACCAGGAGCTGAGGTCCATCACTGAAAAAGAGCTGAGCTATTTTAAAACACATTTTAGAATCCATGAATAAGAATGTTTAAACCTGTATTTAACAGGCACAGTAGATAAATATTAATAAATTGAACTTCCTTCTGCAGTGTAAAGTGGAGAACTACTTAAGAAGATATTTGGAGCTGCTGTTTACTCCAGTTTTGCATGTAAAATTCCATAGATTTCTCAGAGAATTTTGATTCTCAAAAACAAGGACAAAATGTTCTTGAGCAAAATGAGCGCCTGACACAACTGTGAATAATTATTTTTCAGAAATTAAACCCAGGAAAAGGAATGAACATAGCATACAGGTTAGACTTTAAAAAAAGAAGGAAAAAAAGGGCACCATTCTGAATATTTTTTGTCTATTTACTCCCATGAGAAAGTCAAATAGAAAATTCTTTACACTAAGAAAAGGAAGTCTGGAATGCTAAATATAAGGTTATCTCTTACCTAGTGACAAGTGACCCCTCTTGTCTTCATTATTGCTTTCATATACATCTAAAAGTTATTTACTATATAACATAATATAAAATAAAAACATCATGATGAAGGCTATACCTGCAAAGGCTAGATTCATTTAACTATTCTCCCTAGAAAGAAGCAACATACTTGGACCATCAGTTTATTGTCTACCTGAAATTTTCTTCTAGCCATTACATTGTGTTCTTGCATTTAGGTATTGTGTTCCTTTTGTTTGTTTGTTTGTAAGACAAATTTCTGCTATTCCATGAGGGTTAGGCCTGGACTGCTAATGTAGCTCAGCACTGACTGATTACTCTGAGTTTAGATGATGCGGCTGTCCACAGAAAAAGTGATCTGCTCAGCTACCCTGGGAAGTAAAGGCTGCAGCCCTGTTTTTTAACTTACAGCAATAGACTGTGTTTGTTATATTTTGACAGAAATAGATATCTTAAATGCTCTTGGCTAATCAAAGTGCTGATCATTGGTTCCTAAATATATTAATAACTCAAGCAATTACTATACAGTTATATATAAGGTTACTAAGCAATACAACCATAGTAGAGAGCAAATCAGACCTCAAGCAATGAGCACATATAATACTAAATAATGACAAGGGAGGTCAGAAAGTATACTCCATCTGTTCAAAGGCATCTTCATTGATTCATTATCACAATGGTGTGATCATTCACAGTACCTCAGACTGATAAATACCAGAAGTTACAGATGAAGTACTGAAATGCTATTAGTTGCATCTAATATGTTGCTTTTACCAGACAGACACCAGATTCCCAGCTGCAGTGAGTTTGGTCTTTCCTTGCAGTTTTCAAGATGGTTTCCTGTCCTGTTTATCCTCCCTACCTATTTTTAGAAGCATTTCACACTTACTCATGCAGTGCTCATCAATGTGTGAAATTAAAGTATGAACTGATCAGTATGTGAAAGCGAGGTTCATAGAGTTAATTTATGAATAAATTATGCCAGGGATCCTGAATATATTTAAGGAAGGCTGTGCCACCTGCTAAAATGAGCTGTTACTACTACACTGATGTCTGAAATCAGAATGGTTGTAAACAAACCCTGGCTGGAATCTACTGAGGTGGGAAAAATATCAAGCTACTAAATACAGACAGTTAATTGTGTTTTGATGGGACGACAAATATAAAATCATGTCTTAAACATGAAAGGCAGAATTGCAAAAACTCAGTTTCTACTCTTTAAGATGTACAACTTAAAGCTAATGTTTCAAGCTATAGATGAGGTTTACAAATAAGCTGTATTTTTCTGCTTAAGTTATTGAAATGAAAAGTTCCATGTGTACTTCTGATGCCTGTGTGTTAGGAATGTAAATGCTTTAGCTGTCAAAAGAAGTATTTTGGAATACATAAAAAGTGCATATAACCTGTTAAATTAGTCTTATGCTCCAAGATAAACCGGACCAATTTCTTGCAGTTTGGCCTCAAAGAGATGGTGAACAACACACAGAGTTAGGAGTAAAATCAAATGACGAATAATAATGGCATAGAAGAATGCTAAAGATAAATGCTCTGTCAGACTTGCAATACCCTGGAAACTCAAAGCATCCAAGAAAGATTTAATCCTTATACAGGGCACTTGCAGGAAAGCAAATGGAAAGTAGACTTATGTCTGATAATGGAAGGTTCTGGTGCACTTAATGCATCTAGACAGTTAATTGTGTTTGTCAAACGAATTTTGCAGGAGATAGGATATACAGCATACTAATATCTGATGTGATTGATAACATATCTACTCTCCACTTTCAGAGAGTGGTGGTGGGTTTTGATAGAATATTTTACAGCACTGGCTAGAAAGTATTATGTGTACATGCTGATAAAAAAGGTAAAATAAGCTTGGTCTTTTCATCTTCAAAATTCTTCTTAAATGTGCTCTTGCTGTCTCTTCTGAGCTGCTCCATCAGTATTTGAGAAGCAGAACATGTTAAGGAATAAACTTGTGAGAAAAGTGAAAATTTAGGTATAGATATTTTCCCAGAAAATTGTACTTTAAAATGATGATAAATTCAAAACCATAACAATTTTTAAAATGGTCACATAAGTTAAAACTGTGGTTCTAAGCCTACAATTAGCTGTATGAAGATGGAGCTATGTGCCTCCATAAAAACTGCCAGGAAGCTGGGGGATGCACTCGAGCTCAGTACCTTCTGAAATGGACAGAAACTATTTCAGAGGTTTAGAATTACTGAAGAGAAACATTACCCTGCAATTTCGTAGGCCACAACAGTTGTGTTACTCTATGAAGACTGATTTGTGATTAAATTATCTAACACAAAAATAAAGTAGTAATTTCTCAGCTTAGACTAAGGAAGCTCACTTTACC
Source organism: Illadopsis cleaveri (assembly GCA_013399915.1). NCBI lineage: Eukaryota > Metazoa > Chordata > Aves > Passeriformes > Timaliidae > Illadopsis > Illadopsis cleaveri. The sequence continues at coordinate 758,773 of VXBB01006885.1, forward strand.
TCATCGTGAGTTTCAAGCATTTCTCATTCTCAAAAAAATGTGCAGATTTCCTCAAACATTTGAATAACTCCAGGAATAAACTACATTTGCTTATTTGACTATAAAAGTGTCTTAGCTCTTTCGTATTTTTTCAATGTAATATTTTAAAGATTAAATTAGACTCACTGAAATAGTTTCCACAGCTCCTTTTCATTTTTTTTTTTTCAAAATAATACTACATGGTAGTCTGAGATTTTTGAAGATAAGATTTACTTTTGTACTTCTAAATGAAGCAAGATGTTTGTCTCCAAGTACATAAGTAATAGAAATTATAATATTTGGTATAAATTCACACTTGTTTATTCGTCACTATTTTATTTTAGACAATATTTTGATTAGACAATATTTTAATATTTTCGGTTCCAAAGTTGAACAGAAATTTTTTAATGGGTGAAGGTTACGTGCAAAAAAAAAAAAGTTCTTATTTCAATAAAGCAGTAATTTACATGGTGGAAATTTGTAAAAGTAATAACTGAGTTTAAACCTCTTCAAAAATGCTGGTAATTTTGAAAAATATATGGGATATGGTTCCAAGAAGTGCAACTAAAAACCCACAAAATTAAAGAAATCTTGTGAAAAAAAAATAAGGGGTAAAAAAAAGGCAAGAGAAAGTGCTTTGTAGCACAGCTGCAAATTATGATTAATGGAGCTTGGTACATTAGTGCACTAAAAAAAGTCTTCCACTTTATGTCAGCTTGTCTGATTTGGTAGATTTGGAGACTGATTTTTAACGTCTGATGGTTCTCTTTAATTTTTTTAATCCAGTGGTTAGCTGTGCTTTGGCTGGAAGCAGGTGTGTCAGTTGAAAGGACACAGACATTTACATATGCTTCTGCTGAGATTACATTTATAATACCTTGTACTTTTGAAAAAAAATTAAATGCTTTAAGTTTATTTAAAAGTAGCCAGGTGTCTAGAAATAAAAGTGGAAATGTGATCAGTTCTACTTGCATAAGTTGCACATATTTTACATTAAAAAAAACCCTGAAATCCTCTGTGTACTATTGTTGTTCCATGTATAAGAGTACAACCTGGTGCACAATTAAATCATATAAAAATACATTAAAATGTCTAATGTTGCCTTGTATGACTTGTGAAATAATGATCATTTTCAGCTCAGTCTCAGCCATTATAATGTTATTACACAGTCATTAAATTGGAGCTGTTATTCCACTGCTAAAACAACTGATCAATATCCATTACCATTCAGTGAAGGTTGGAGCCAAAATGAGATTATATTGCAAATGAGCCGCAGACAAGGTAATGATCCCTCCATTTTGATATATTTAAAGGCATTCCCTAAAGCAGATAATTTCCTTAAGGGTGAGTACAACTTTTCCATCAAGTCACCAATCTAGAAAAATAAAAATGTTCTTTAATTACAAAAAGCCTTACATATTATGATTTATAATGAAACAATCGTGTTGTCACAATGGTAACCACTGTTGGATCAATGAAATTGTTTCTAGCTTCTGTTTGTTGGGTTTTACGTGTTATAAATGCTGTGTTATACAGACCTTGTGCCTTACCAACAAACCAACTAATAATTCTTTGAAGTCAGGATTTTTCNTCACTGAAATAGTTTCCACAGCTCCTTTTCATTTTTTTTTTTTCAAAATAATACTACATGGTAGTCTGAGATTTTTGAAGATAAGATTTACTTTTGTACTTCTAAATGAAGCAAGATGTTTGTCTCCAAGTACATAAGTAATGGAAATTATAATATTTGGTATAAATTCACACTTGTTTATTCGTCACTATTTTATTTTAGACAATATTTTGATTAGACAATATTTTAATATTTTCGGTTCCAAAGTTGAACAGAAATTTTTTAATGGGTGAAGGTTACGTGCAAAAAAAAAAAAGTTCTTATTTCAATAAAGCAGTAATTTACATGGTGGAAATTTGTAAAAGTAATAACTGNCCTCTGTGTACTATTGTTGTTCCATGTATAAGAGTACAACCTGGTGCACAATTAAATCATATAAAAATACATTAAAATGTCTAATGTTGCCTTGTATGACTTGTGAAATAATGATCATTTTCAGCTCAGTCTCAGCCATTATAATGTTATTACACAGTCATTAAATTGGAGCTGTTATTCCACTGCTAAAACAACTGATCAATATCCATTACCATTCAGTGAAGGTTGGAGCCAAAATGAGATTATATTGCAAATGAGCCGCAGACAAGGTAATGATCCCTCCATTTTGATATATTTAAAGGCATTCCCTAAAGCAGATAATTTCCTTAAGGGTGAGTACAACTTTTCCATCAAGTCACCAATCTAGAAAAATAAAAATGTTCTTTAATTACAAAAAGCCTTACATATTATGATTTATAATGAAACAATCGTGTTGTCACAATGGTAACCACTGTTGGATCAATGAAATTGTTTCTAGCTTCTGTTTGTTGGGTTTTACGTGTTATAAATGCTGTGTTATACAGACCTTGTGCCTTACCAACAAACCAACTAATAATTCTTTGAAGTCAGGATTTTTCTCAGAGTATTATACTTTGAACCTTGTCAGAAAATAAATAAGTAAAGGTGGGAAATACTTCCTTAGAGGTATTTTAGTGTCTCATTCCCATAAGACCCACAATTATTTCCTTATAATATTATAAATTAATTATAATCATATTAAAATTAATTATAATTGTTATATATTAATATGTAATGTTATTTTTATGCAGGGATTTTTTCTTTTATGTTAACAGTTCATCCTCATGAGACAGATGTCCTTAAATCCAGGTATCCTTATCTCCTTTACATTCCACATATCACTGCAATATGCAGAACACAGGAGGTTTTCCAGTCCCTCCATTTTGCACCTCTTTTCAGCTGGTCCTGAAGTTTCCCTACTGAAGCAAAAGACTTCTCAAGTTGTTAAACAGATTTGGACAATTTACTAATATGTAATATGTAATATAAGATTTTATCTAAAGATCTTCCATTTCCTGCTTGTTTTTTTTTCTGTATTGACCGATTTCCTTCATTTTGTTTTTTAAAGTGGATAGCCATGGATACATGTGTCCTGGGTTGTAGTATGGGATGTACACAAGTATTCTATCACCATCTTTATGAACTGTTGAATCNTTTCAGACAGCCCTTTTAGAACTAGATCTTCTTTTTCTTTTTAATTCAATCTTCTCTTATTTTGAATATATTTATAGAATATTAATAGCACTTTAGCTTTCACCAAGGAAGATCAGCTCAAAAATAAAGCTTTACTTTTGATATTATAATGACTACTTGGAAGGAAAAGTTACCAGTAACTATGATAGGCTTATGTAGGTATTTATATACTAAATATAAATTTTTCCTATGGCAATACGAAGGTAAAAATATTGGAAGTCTAATACTTCCTTTTTACTTGCCTATATTTGATATTCCTGTGAATATTACTGTTCTGAAGCAAGGCTCTGAGGGAATTCTGGCTTGTCCAAAAGTTAGCATCTCTGCAAATGTACAGAATGATAGAGGCATTGAAGTTTAGCTCTTTCATTAATAAAAATTAATTTATCCTCTTTGTAGTCCTTCATAACCATAAAACAGATGCTGTGACTTAGTTTTCCATACAACTGACACATTATCCACCTAAAATGTTCAGTAGAAAAAAAATTATAAATAGGCTGGGTTCCAATGGTAACTTTTGTTGTTGCTCTCCTCTTTCTTACGTAAGGTTACTGCAGCTTTTCAAAAACTTATATTTCTGGCCCATTTCTTTGGATAAATCATCCTTAGCTTCTCACATCTCTGGCTGGTTCTTGTGGTATTCTCAAAAGCTTTTCCCTTTTACTGACCTAATTTGGTATCTTCATTTAGTGAGTAAAATTTGGTTTTCTCCACTTGCAGAGCTCTGCAAGCATAATTGCTTCTTTGCAAAACCTCCTCGTTTTCTCATGAAACCTCAACAGAAAGCATTACTAGATAGGGAGCTGATGTCCAGTGACCACTGTGCATGTCATCCTGGGCCTCACTGCTTCCTCCTGCCTGCCTCTCTCACTTTCACTTTGTCCTGCATCTTCTCTGTCGTGTGGCTGTGCAATCATCAAGCTGCCTGTCTTGGTCCCCACCTGCAGCTGTACCACAGACCACAGTGGGAGCAGCACAAGACCAAAAAGGAGTAAGACCCTAAGATCCTACAGGGCAACCACAGTGCATGCTACGGTGATTTCACTGCTCCTGACACCCATGTGAGAGTGAGTAAAGCTTGCTGCTGTCCTGCCTCTGATGGCTCTCTAAACATCCTCTCAGTTCTAAGATCTTTGGCACAATGGTGTGTGTGGCAGAAAGAACAACTGGATCACAGTCTGTGGCTACTCTGAGGCTTGATGGTAATTATACCAGCAATAAATAATAAGGAACCCTTATGCAGTAACCCTGATGCAGTAACCCTGCATCATCTGACAACACAAATGCATACTTTAAGCAAAAATAAATAAATAATTGTTGTGAAGAGACCCTTACAGCCCCTTCTATACTACTATATTGTGCTTCATTTAGTGTAAAAGTAACTAACCCAGGATGACAGCTCTGACAGCAAAACTGTAAGAAGACTTAGTGGAATCATATGATTTTATTTCTCTGATCAAACTGAGAACTGACTTGTTTTGGCAAAATTGTAATGAGGTTTTGAATGTTGACAGAAGAAGGGCATGTTGGGGAGAAGTACATAGGTCATGAAAACTATCTAATCTAATAAATACTGTAATTCTTAATGGGTTTTATCTTGGTGATTTTTATTTTTTTCTTACATGGTTGTTTCTGGGAAGTTTTCTACTCTTAGTTTATGTTTTCTATATGAATACATTAATTGCATCTTAGCTTTCAGAGATCTGAGGGTTGGTGCTGGTAGCAAAACTTGATGCTCCTATTTATAACAACTGTTTGATCAATAATGTATTGCAGATGCAGAGCCCACAGTACGTTGTTGCAAACATCCAAATGGAATGCCTTTCTCCTACACACAGCAGCTCCACAGCAGCTCAGCTGCACAATGCCCAGCACTACTCCACTCAGAGCCAATTAAAATCTCGTTGTTTAATTTCAAGTCCATTAGAACCCTGCCAAAGGTTAAGTTATTTCAGTTACTGACATTTAAGTTGTAAATAAACAAGGCCTGAAGAGAAGAAAGAAGTGGGATGCTATTTTTATTGCATGAAAAGAATAATTTTGCTGGAGTTATAAAGACAACTCTGTCATTTTCTTCAGAGCTGCCGAAAAAAATTCTCAGTGGTTGCGGCTGAATATAAAAAATACACATTGAAAAAAAGTATTTTAAAATACTAAAGTGAAAGAAGACCCTAATTTCCTTTCACTTACACCTGCCTCATCAAGACATTTCTCTGAAGGAAAAATGTAGGTGAACTGATTCTAGTCGATTGGTTCTCTTTTATGACATGAATGCAAACTGAAGAGAATGAAATTTTGTCCATATTATCTTATCAAGTTCACTGGGCACAAATGAGAATAATTTCCAGAGTAATGCAATGTAATATAGAACACAGGCCTATTTAGACTTGATGTTATTATAAGAGAAAATGAAAATTACTACATTCTGCTCAACAAGTTCAACAATAATGATCATTTCTAGTCTTTAAATGTCTCAGCTTATAAGAATGGCTTAACTAGCCCTAAGGTGCATACATATTAATAAGAATTTTTCCTCTTTCATAAAAAAAAGAAAAACGCTTTTTCCTACCCTGACTAATATCATTGTCGCAAGGAATACCATGGCTCTATCATTACTTTGAGTTCTTAAATCAGTATCAAGTCTTTCTGTAGATAATAATATGCAACTGCTTGAGCTGTATGCAAGAACTGGTTGATAAAATTCTATGGCATTGGTTACAGAAAAGATATGCCCATCTCTTCTAGATCTAATATCTTATAATATTGCCTTTCATGACATTACATTCATAAACAGCACAGTCAACACATCATGACACGATAAATAATGTGAAAATAAAAGAGATAAAATTTTAATTATTTCAGAACATAGGCAGAAAACAATTAACATACTAAAGTGAACTTTTGCTGTTATTTTTAATTTCTTAAGTGTTGGTTTCATTCAGTAAAATTTATTATGTTTATTATAATACATTATCTTGCATGATTTCCATTTTCAGTCATTTCTTCGGAACTTCACTACTTCAGAATACATAATCTGTATTACTTTACAGATGGTGACTGAATGGCCAATGGCCATTCTGGTTGCTGAGAATAATTCAGAAAATAATTGTTTTCTGATGATTTTTAGATATTTTAAAAATGGTTCTTGATTGTTAGATATGTCTTATGAATTCAGAAAATAAAGTAGCCAAGGCTACTCACCATTCTCAGGAAAGACAATATATTAAGAGGCATTATCAATTATATTCCCTTTAGCATGTTTCTTTCAGTACCTTGAGTCACTCCATTTCTGTTACTAAAAACCCAAATATTGCAATAAAGTAAAGAGAGTTCTTTCTATTTTATACAAGCAAAATTTTGCTACCAACATCAGTCTATAGACAGAAGATGTAAATTAAAGGTTAATGCCTGGTTGTTAACCATAAGTCTATCACACTAAACTTGCACATTTCCCTGTACAATTTTGTAAATTTTTCCTTTGTTGTTTAGTCTTGCTGTTTTCCTTAAAGGTCATTTTATACGCCTGTGTTTAACGGTAGAAACTATAGCTACATAGTGTTTTATAACTACAACATTTTAGTTTATAAAGTGAAAAAACCCGAGAAACTAACAATTCATCTGGGTCTTCTTGCCTTCTGAGCACATTGCTGATGCGTGTAGTGTTGTCTGTGGGACAACATCAAGTGATTGATGGCACTTTTTTCCTACCTAAATGCTGTGTTATAAGTGTTTAGAATAAAATTAGCTTTACTAATGGAGTTTACTGGAGTATGAACATCATTGGGGAGTGTACTAACAGTTTTTCAATGGTCCAATCCTGCTCCAGTGGAAGTCATTTGAAAACATACATTAATTTTCAGAGGTAAGTTTTGGCCACAAGAAATTTGGAGAGAAAGTCATACAGAATAAAATAAGTAGTTCAGATTCCAATATATTTTACCCAAACTTCTTAGAGGTGTAAAAATCAACATCATTGGAGCTGCTCCCAATTACATTGATATATAAAATCAGATTGGGCCAACCAAGATTAGATTAAGACTAAGATGTAAAACAGTCACGTGCAGCATGACCTGATTCAGAAATTCTCAGTCATCAAAATGAACATTCTAATTTCTGCAGGATTACTTAGATAGACTAATGGACACAAAACTCAATGCAAACCAGTAAGAATCTACAAGGGGTTTTTTCTGTATCATTGGTTTAATTGTTGTAGTGGAAGGTCACGTTATGATTTTATGCATCCATATGTACATTTGACATGTCTCTGAGAAGTTGGATGTTCATTACTTTGACCTTAAGTGAAATGGAAAAAATGCTTCCTTTCCTTTAAGGAACTTGATCCTCTGCAGCACTGAGCACATTATAGAAATGTCAAGGGCTTTGAATTGCCATTAAAGCCAGAAGCTTGAAAGGTTGAGTCATATAGGCATTTATTTTATAGCAATTAATAACCTGATAAATTAAGTCACTAATATACTATACAGCTTAGTTAGAAGCCACATCTTCAATTTAATTACTTTTCTTAAACCTATCTTAAATTCAATTCGTTTCCTTTGCAGCTTGCTTAACAAAGGTGCAGATTCATAAGATTTAAAATGGATTTGATTGTTGTTTCCTTGTTTGTTTATGTAAAACTTGATGAGAAGAAAGATGAAAACTAAGTGATCTATTTTTACTCTCTAGTTGAGATGCAGAATTGTCTCTGATACTGGAAGACTCATTACAATGAGTACACCCCAGTGCTTTTAGGGAAGTATTGAAGCTACCCTTACCTTCTGTGTATTTTAAATGGCTAGCTTGTTTTAGTTTATCCCTTCACACCTTTTGCAATAATTTATGTTGCATTTATATTATTGTGTGTCCACTTAAAGTTATAGACTAAAAAAAGAAACAACAGCAACAAACAACAAAACCCAAACAAAAGGAAAAAACCAAAACAGCAACAAAAAAACCCCAAAACTCAAACCAAAACAACAAAAAAACCCCACCAAAGCAAAACCCCCAAAAAACTGAATGGAAAAGGCTTGCTATAAATACAAATTTCAAGGCAAGTCATGAACTAAAACAGATGTCTCAACATTTGAAAAAAATACGAAAAAAAAAAAGCAGCCAACACCCAATTACTGGAGTGCCCTTTCCCCCAGTGTAGTCTAACGAATTTATGAAATTAACTTACCTATTCATGACTTGCATAGAATTGTTTCCTTTTTTACTAACTCAATGCTGTACATCTAACACTTTCAGTTTAGCACATTTTCATTCATATGTTATATCACCTACGTAAGTGTGCCTTTATCTATCTCCTGGGCAGATTACATAAGCTAGTGTGCACATATCCATTTTGAGTACAATACTGTATCAGCTGTGCAAGTGGTTCACCAGAATATATGGTCATATTCCTCATGAACCCAATTCTTTGAATTTATTAGGAATAGACACTGAACCAATCTTTCAGCTTTTAGACAGAGAAAGATCTGTGCACAGATCTCAATTCCGCTGTCAAAGAATTCCAGCCCCTCTTTTCTGCTCTGCTGACTTGCCTAGGTAAGTGCTGTCATCCACTTAGTCCTGATAATGTCCTCCAGCTGCATACCATCTCCAATAGTCAAATCTCTGCATCACATATAATCATAAAATGGTTTGGCCTGGAAGGACTTTAAATATCCAACCTACCTGTGGTAAGCAGGGATACCTTGCACTAGACCAGGTTGCTCAGAGCTCCCTCCAACCTGGCCTTGAGCATTTTCAGGGATGGGGCATCCACAGCTTCTACAGGCAACCTGTTCTGATGAGTTATTCCACTCACAGTAAAGATTTTTTCCTAATATCTAATATTAATCTATTATCTTTCAGTTTGGATCCATTCCCCCTTGTCTTGTCACATGCACCTGTAAATAGTCACTGTCCATCTTTCTCGTAGGCAAGGCTACAATTAAGTTACCCTGGAGGCTTTTCTTCTTCAGGCAGAACAATCCCAATTCTCTCAGCCTTTCCTGACAGGAGAGGAACTCCATCCCTCTAATCACCATGGTGGCCATTCTCTGGACTTGCCCCATGATTTGGCCCTTTCCACACAGCATGGTCTTTCTGTTTTTTTTATGGTCACAGCTTGCTCCCTTTTTTTTACAGGTATCTTCACTCTCCCTCTGCTTGTTCCAGATGTCAGTGATATGGTGTAAGGGCCTCAGAGACTCTTGCCTATGGTAAGAAAACTGTCAAGAGACTCCTTATAATCTCATAAACCTGAAAGATCTTGGCCACCTTCTAGCCTAAGGTGTTTAGATGCCTCTCCCTTTCTGTTATCCTAAGTCCTCAGGGCTCAGGAGAGGAATTGCAATGTGCCCATTTGACAGAAGGCAAAGACGCATAGAAATCCTGTATTCAAAAGAGGGCCTATCCCTTAATTTTTTTTGTTGTTTTTTTTACATTTTGCAAAGGGGAGCCAAGGTGCCTAAATCAGAGCCACAGATCCAGCTTCTGGATGACAAATTAATTTATCAATGTTTGGAAGTGTGTTGCTATATGACATTGCAGAACTATATATATATGAATTTTTTAATGGGCTGTCTTGGAGAATAGATGTATGAGCACCTATTTAACATAATGATCCTTCACTTAGGCCAGGGAATCCCACAGCTGCCAAGACTCAGTTGTGGGAAGAGGTGTGAGGATGAGGATGCTCTGTTTCCTACATTGTTTCCTGAGGCACCTGTTTCTCACCACTTCCCAGCACAGGGCATCAGAATGGATGGGTTTAGTTGTGATCCTGTTGAGCTGTTCATACATAGTTTAGACTAAGACACACCTTGATTTAAGATACTCAAGATGCCACAATATATTAAAATTAAGTTATAAAAATATATTTCTGAAAGGACAATAGTCAGCATTGGGGATATTACATTTTTGTCATAAATACCTATCCTGAAGCAAAGGGCACAATTAATAGCAATGATTTTTTTGATAACAAAGTTTCTTCAGGACTTAATATAATTATCTTTTCTATCTCAGTGAACTATAAAAAGCTTATATTAGTTGTATCACAAATCTACAATAATGATCACTACATAAACAGATGCAAGTTTAACATATACATGTGTGTGTGTGTATTTTGGCACATTTTAACTAAAAATATTAAGCCATATACTGTGGATATTAAAGATTTACAAAATTTAGCAAAAAAATACTCTTTAAAGGATGGCTGTTAATTTTTTTGACAATATTAGGAATTCTGCAAGTACTCTGAGCCACGTTTGTTCCATGAATCTTCCTAGAGCTGGTGGATTTTTGTTTCCTCTGATCTGTTGTGTGGAAAACCGATAAAATAAATCTACCTTCACAGCCCTCCAAAGACAGTTAGTTCCTTGACATTTTAATGGTTCTGGTTCACACCAGATTACTGTTGTTATAATGTCAGAGCCATTCCAAAAATGCGGGCATTCCCAGTAGCCATGTATCTCATTGCTCACAAATGCTAGGCTGCTGTTTTTTAAATAAATATGTTGTAGTGATTGTGATCAGGGAGTGTTCTTTTGCTTTGTTCACCTCCTGAGTCCCAGATTGTTAGATTTCAAGCTAGTAACAGAAATGGGGGAAAAAATCCCCAGATTCACAAAAATGTGTTTCACCTTTCAAAAACCTATGTAGCGGAGAGTGCTCCCCAGTTAGATTTCTGAGAAAAACACTTTTGGCAGGGCAGACACAGACACACAGAATTTAAGAGGCCTCTAGTAACTTTTTTGCTGTCTAAAACAAGAGGTTACATATGTTTAAGTAGGCCTTCACTACCTGGCTGAGAGCAACTCTCTTCCAGATCCCAAACAGATATTTCCCTTTCCCTTTTCAGTAAGCAGGTGAGGGCATGGCAAGGAGAAGGTCCAAATGCATGGGTAGACACATGGCAGTCATCCTAGAGGAGAATGGCACAAAAAGATGGAGAATTTGGGGGTCCTGATATCAAAGAGAAGCACTGTGAATGACTGAGGCATATGGCTGACCAAAACCGAGGTATATATTTTTATATAAACAAACAAACAAACAGACATATATATAAAATTCAAGTTTATTTTTCTGTATCATTCTTGGACTAGCTCTAAACCCTGGATTTTCAATAGCGTGGCTTTCTAATCTCTGCAGGGGGTGTGCAAAACTGTCCCCAAATGGCAAGGCAGTTTCCTGCAGAGATTCACTGATAGCATGTCATGAGCAGTCAAAGCCCAAAACTGTCCTTCAAAGCAGGTCTCAACAGAATTCCATCTGTAAAGCCTTTATCTTACCCATGGAAGAGGCTGGCCAATTAACAAGATTATTTATTACTCAGAATATCTTATCACCCACATTGGGTTTTGTGGGGCTCAAAATAGCATGTAGTTGCTTTCAAGTTGCTCTAGACTCAAGCAGATCATCATTACCTGCTCCTTTATTTCCAACAAAAGACCTGAAGTTATAAAGGTACTTTAACTTCAACCAGAACATCCCTCTGCTGAAAGCCAGCCATCCCTTGTACATCTCTGCCAGCATCTGCATCAGTATTGATTTCTCAGGTGCAGAGGAGCAGAAGAATAACAGCACATCATCTCTGCATGTCAGCTTCTACAAGCATAGTAATCAGAAAGGTTTTTCTCTCAGTTCAGAGGGGATGAGCATCCAGAAATTGCCACAGGTGAGAATGCATCTTCTTGCCCTTCCTCTGTTTGGAGACTTTAGAGGGAGGCAGGCTTGCTCTCTGTTGTTCACTTGGGCAGAGGACAAAGGCCAGTGGCCACAACATGATTTTAACACTGCACCCCATGCCTTGGGCAATCCTTCCAGTTGGAAGCACTCCTGATCTAAACAGGCTCAGTATGAGTAATGAGTGCACTGGAATGGTTACCTGCAAGTTAATGGTATCCAGAACTTCCAAAGGCTCCTAAAGCCTCACCCATGAAAAATGCCTTGCTTCTTGGGCACCAAGAGCAGCTTCAGGTGTGTTAGCACTGGTCTGGATGACTTTGGCTGTGGTCATCACCTTTAGACCTTGGAAACCCTTTCCTTTCTTTATGCCATCTTTTCATGTCCTCAAGTTCTTCATAAATCTTAGTTTTGGATGGTTGCAGCCTTTTTCCTACATGTTATGTGGTCAAAGTATTTGCTTTAAAAAAGTATTTAAGCAGTACATTACATTCTGCACCAGAGAACTCAAGGCTCTTGGAAGTGATTGAGCTTCTCTTATTACTTCTGAAGATATAGATAATAAAAAATAAAAACATAGCTATCAGGGTTAATTCAAGGGACAATGAAAAACATTCAGAAATTTATATATAGTACATTTCAAATGTTTTTTTGGAAAGCATAAACAGAAAATCTGGTGTCAGATGTAGTTCTGCTGCTGTTTTGTGAGAGAACAAGTGCGTGTATGTGTGTGTGGTGAAGAGGGAGTTGGGAAGATGGGGAAAAGACCTGTTTCTGGGAACCTGAAATAATACTCAGAAGTAAGAAAGTTCCCATCAAAAAAAGATTTTCTTTCCAAAATTTCAAAACTTCAGGCATAATGAATATTTACCAAAAAAATGCAGATTTAAAAAAAAATTATTTAATGACCCAGATGTGACACCAATCCTAAGAAAAAATAATACGCATACAGATAAGACTAGCAAAGGTGTTTATATTTCTTTTTTTAAATGCCAGGTGTAGCTGAAAATTGCTAGCTTTGCACTGACTGATGCTAAACTTTCAAAACTTTCTTCTGATATAACCACTTTGATAGATAATGTAATAGGTGAGTTCTGTGGTATGTTCTTAACAGGCTTCTGGAACAGAAATTTAAGCTTGCATTTTTTACCATATTTTGGGTTTATTATTTTTTATTTTATTTTATTTTATTATTATTTATTTACCTTATACTTGCTTTTAATGAATCTACATCCAGGAGTGCCAAGTGAATTGATTTCATAAGAAAGACAACTTTTTACACAAACCACCATCTCAATTTTCTTCCAATTGTTTCATTTCTCAAAAATCTTACTTCTTCTTTGGGTAAGAGTTAGGTACTGTATTAGATAGACTAAAGAATTAAAACCAGCAAAATATGCAATTGCCTCACAAAAGATATTTAGAAAATAAATATTTTTATAGTAAGATAAAATGTCCATATTGGAAAAATTATGCTTGAAAAAAAAATAATATTCTAGAATTCACCAGCTATTCAAACTGACAGGTCTCTACAGAAAAAATAAAGAATATTAATGAAATAATACAATAGAGTATTATAGACAAAATAATCTAGAATAAGATCACACTTATATCTTTAAGCAAAGAAGTTGCATCTTGTTTTATAAGCTTTAATTTTAGTGTCTTCATGCTATTTTTCTTTACCTTAACAGCATTACCTAAAATAAGCCATTTTGAATTATTTTCTCTGGCTTTAAACTTGTATAGGTGAAATTTTTCTTTCACTGACAGATCATGAAACTGAAAACTGAAAGTTTTTTGCTGTTGGCTCATGATCAGCTCATTTTGCTCACATATCTATGCTGAAACCATAATAGGTTGACCTCATAAAACCAGGAACATAGGCAGTTTCTTGCTTTGGCTCAAAAGCATGCAAGTTTACATCAGAAAAAGTTCAAAGGATTAAGAATGACACATCTAATGTGTTTATTTCTTTTTCCTCCTTTTTTTTTTTTTTTTGGTAATGCTCTTTTTTTTCAGGTTAAAAAAAAAGG
>VXBB01006885.1:772653-889748 GCA_013399915.1 Illadopsis cleaveri
TTTGGTAATGCTCTCTTCTTTCAGGTTAAGAAAAGAGAGGCTTTTACCTGCAGTACTTTCCTAAGATGAATTTTCCTAATGCACTGGCTAGACTCCAGAACACACAGGGTTTTCAAGCCTTGCAGAAAGAGTTGAATTTTAAATGTTCAGTAATGCAATCTCAGTAACTTTCTGACGTCCTAGGCAAATAGTTTATGGAAGGTTGGGGAAGAAAAATCTTGGGGCAAAACACACAGCACCCAGGTCTGTAATTGTTTTTTCCTACAGAATTCCTGCTTGTTTGGGCTGCATTGTTTAGTCAATGGAATTTATTTTACTGCATCTTAAAGATCATTTTATTTTTTACTTTCAGTTTAATTATTTTCCAATATTTAAAAACCCCCAGAATTTCATAGTTTTGCCAGTATTTACCATAAAAAAAATACTATTTTGAATCTAAATGTGTTTGAGTATCTGATGTAGGAAATAGCTGACAACAGAGCAGATGTTCATCATGTGCAGTAGGACGCTTGAAGCCAAGTTTTTCTTATGTCATGGCAGGTGAACAGTTTCAGATAAAATTCAGTAGCGCCAGCTGATGTGAAATATATATTCCTTTGCATCTCTCAGAAATAACAGATCGCAATAGGATGCTTCTTATGAAATAACATTGCTTCTTCAGACAGGAAAAGAAGACTTGAACAGAAGATAAAGAATTTCAAAAAGTTGGTAACAAAGAGACCTCCATCCTTGAAGACGCGCAGTTTCAGTAACTGACTTTTCAAATCATGAGTAAATGGAAATCAGCAGAGCAAACTGAGCCCTGGTTGCAGTCTTAGCTGTGAAGACCCAGCTAATTTACCAGCTAAATGGAGCTACCAGTACCAAGCAGATCCACTGTACGGATGACTCCATTATTTTGATTTCAGAGTATTCCGAGTCCTGCAGAAAATTGAGAGCTCCAATACTGTCTTATCAAATCAGGATACCAGTTTCTATCAGCCTTAGTATGAAGGGAAGTAATAAAGACAGCAACTCAGTTAACTTTGTGTTGCAAGTTATTTTCCAAGAAGATAGGTCGTTCCCATCTAAAACTATGGTTGTTTCACCAGTACTTGTTACCTGAATTGGCAAAGTCTTATTAGAAGGCAAAGATCTGATATAAAACATACTGAGGTTACTGTGCTTGTCCCCACTAATTTCAAACAGCTGCAAAAGAAAAAATAAACTCAGAAAGTATTTGGCTAAATTTGTAATTTGAAAGGGACAGATCAATAATCTTGGGATCTCTGAGTCACATGATACCTTAAGGTCAGATTTCATTCCTAAAGGTCTTAGTTTGAAATTGTATTATAACCTTTTTTTGGTAAATTGTCTTTACAAAGGGTTTTTATGTCTCTTGTTCATTTTTTCTATCAGAAGTGACACAGAGTTTGCCTGGTCTAATTATGGAAGCTTGTGCTGCCTTAATAACAGGACAGAAAACAAATTTGCAAAGACAATGCTTCATTAATCAGATTGATTCTATGTTATTAATGACTGTTAATCACAAAGCAAGAAAAAAGAAATATGTTCCCTCAACCATTTTGCTTCCTTCCAGAGACCTTTTGAAAGTTAAGCAATTTCTAACATAAATGTGTTCAAGCTCATAAGAAATGTAATTTAATTCTAATTTAATATGATTTTAGGTCAAAGTTCCTATAAAGCATTATTTTGCTATGGTAAATGGCTTGTGTTTCTTTTACATTAATATTCCATTTATTTTCTTCTGGTTTTAATATGGCACAAGCTAGCTGATTGTTCATTGAAAAATAAATTGCTATTCCAGTCAGAGCCCACTGGCCCTATCTATGAAAAAATTAAAACCTTTTAAATTCTTTGTGAAAATAGACATCTTCCTTCCCCACCACTTCCTGAATGCAATAACAAAAAAAATCTTCATAGAATGTTTCATATCAAATTATTAGAAATCTGCCAAAGAAATAAGGACATGTAATTTTGATAATGTTAAAGCTGGCAGGTAAGAGCATCATCAAATTAAGATATTATTGCTAAAGAAGGGGAAAACAACAACTTCCACACAAATATATTAGATATCCATCTATCTGCTGGAGTCCCCATGGTAATTAAAACTCAAGAAGACTCACTGTTAAAGTACTTGCTAACTTCAGTGAGTCAGGATGCACTCATAGGAAACTCTTAATCCCCCTTTAAGCAATGGAGAACACAATTTGCATTAGTAGGCTCTTTATACTCCTTCATATGTCCACAGTCTAACTTTTAGTCAAAGATTAGACCTTTACTGTTATAAATGAAAAGGGAAATCAAAAATTATAAAATAACAATTTATTCAAACAATCCCATCACCAATACGGAAAAGCCACAATAAAAGAAAAACAACACCGGTGTGGGTGGCAGCGTGACAGCCTCCAAGAGACTGATCCCCCCTGTCCACACCGTACTGTCTCTGGAGTCCTGTTTTAATATGGTTTTTCATATCCTCAGGCAAAGTCTATTGTAAGGCTTGGTATAGTGTTCATATGGAAGTCCGGTGCTCAGGGTTCTGAAAAGGTTTCCTGTCCAGGCTCGGGTGACTGAATGGGTTTCCTGAAATCGCTGATTGTTGTGCCGTCCAGTTCCAGATCCATATCAGGTGTTGATGGCCGGTAGGAGGCGGTGATTAAGGGCCATCTAGGAGCCGGCCACATCTTTTCTGTTGTAAATGTTCCTGGCCACACTTATTGTTTTCCCGGGGAATGGATCTGGTAAGTGAGTTTTGTTGTTGCACACACCTGGGCTCAACCACAGTTATGTTACAAATTTCTCAATTCATTTTATATAAACCATATTTTAAAATACACGAATTTTTACACCAGGCCATTTACCACATTTATCATATGGGTATTAGTGGGAATGGTTCCCAGTCCTTATCAGAGATTTTTGGTAGCACACTCTTCAATCTTTCCACATATAGCAATAAGCAAGTAAAAGCAGAAAACTTCTGACTGCAGTTTTCTGCTGTTAATGGAAAAAGTATTACCTAATACTATGAAGTATGCAAGTTTTTTATTATGATGGATGGCAAAGAAATGGATTTTTAATGAGAGAGAAGAAGTTTTCTGAAAAGTAAAATAAATTGTATAGGATTTTGCATTAACAAATATGAAAAATCATGCATGGACTTAAGAAAGAAGTCTGCCTTTTCATTTAAAATCATAGGAAAGAAAGCGGACAGGACATATGATGTGGGAGTAAAAGAGTTATTGACTGTGAGATGCAGATCACAGAGGGAGAGAGGTAAAAAAAAATAAATGGAAGTTTTCCACTGATGTATTGGCTAGTTGCCTATATTCTATATATGAATAAATAAATAGTGTGAAAAGAAGTGTTAGTCTGAATTGCATATTCCTGTTAGAGTGATATGTTATCTTTTGCTTTAAAATAAGTCTTACCCTTCAGGATATATTTTTAGGATTATTCAGTCAAAGTTTAGTTAAAGCATGATGGCAACTGCAAATAGAGAAAAATAGGAACAGAGAATTGTAATTAAAACACTTTTTAAAAAGGCAAAGTTCCAAATAAATAATGATAGCCTTAGAGGAAGGAGCTGGTTGGGAAATGGAGTGTGTGTGGTGTTTATTTAGCAGAGCATACCTGTTGTAAGGACTGACGTGGGCACTGGGCAGGAGGGAACTTCAATATTTTGGTGTCAGACAGAGAAGATACTGAAGGCAATAGAAACTGAATTTAATTGCATACAGCTAACTGAGATCACACTGATCAATGGCATGCGACAAGAGAGTAGGAAACAGCTCCATAGAGAATGATACCTGCAGGTCTTTGCACTCTGAAGGGTGAGTCCTACATTTTTCCATGTGCTCACATCCCATTGTAAACTAAAGAGAAGTCAATGTGAAAGTAGAGACCACAAGTGGCACCAACAAATGTTTATATCGAAAATTATATATATTTGTGTTAAAATAATCCCCAAGATATACCCTTTCTGGGCAGCATGAAAGAAAACATCTGTTGCAGAGAGCACAAAACTCTGCATTCAGATGGTGTTCAATCTTATATGTGCATTTTGGTCTTTCATGCACATTACGGGACATTTTTAGTAGTACCTCACATAAACTGTGTCTCCCATGTGGAATCTCACATTGGGGTAGGTTATTGGAAGCCAACAGACATTACAGTGGTAATTTCAGCTGGGACAGAGTAATGGCATCACATTATGAACCCATAACAGGATGCTAATGTTTGTAGTATGCTCTGGCAGTGCATAATAATGAAGGGGAAGTTAAGAATCAATCCTTAATTAGGCAGATGACTTTCTGATTCTGACAAACACTGCAACTTGCCCAGAACTTCAGCATTGACTCAGAGTGTTTGCAGGATTTCCGCCCTAGGATGCCCAGGTCCCTACCAAGCAGTATTGCAGGATCTGTTCGCTTTAGCTTTTACTGAATAAAGCCACCTGAGCCTCTAAGCAGCTTTTCCAATCCCTTAGATTTGCACACAGTTTTATTCCTGCAGTGTCAGTGAACTTCTGCCATTTGGCAGCACTCACTGCTGTGGTGAACACGTCATGATTTCAGCAGAGTGAGAATGGCAATGAAAAAGAAAAATGCTGGCATTTTGGGAGCAGTCAGCTTACTTTCTATCTGTGTGAGGAAACAGACACTTATGATGTTTCAGACACTAATGAAAATTTTTTCAGCATATCCTCTAAAGTTTCAGATATCCTCTAAGGTTTCACATAGAAAAGGTTGAGAACCTTCCCAGAGTAGTTCATGACTAGCTACAGGACACCTTTTGTGTGTGGTGGGGGGCAGTGTTTAAATCAACCTCTTGCATTATATCCAGTGTGAATGGCAGCCACAAGGATGCTAGGAATGCAGCTCTTTTTGCCTCCTGTAAAGCCTGAATATTGTGCTTTAGCCATATGTGAGTGAGGAAATGATAAAATAAACAAACATACGGAATGATTAAGCCTGCTACAGTACTTACACACTGGCCCAAATTCCCTTCTGCTGCCCAGTGGCATCCGTCAGCATTTATAGCAGTAAATGAAGGGTGAAGTTGGGCTTCTCAAAGCTGAGCTGCAGAACATATTTTTTAAAATTTCTCTTTATGGTTCTGTTTTGGTTATAAGAACCTTGCATAAGAGTTGTGTGTGTGCTGTCAGGTTCAGCCACACCAGCTTCATAGTCCACTAAACTGAATGTCCCTGTTTCTATAGATGTGGTATAATGTAAGGGAACTCTAAAAAAAAATCTAGAAAACATATTAAAACCTGAAGATCAGAAGCATTCTACATGGAGCATGTTCACCAGACCATGTCTTCAAGCACCTGTGACAGCCCACTGACTGCTTGCCAGGCCAGCATGCACAGCACAAAAGAGACAGGAGTTAAGTGAGGCAGGAAAGCAGAGCAGCCAAAAGCGAGCTGCCCATTTGGCATTTCCTGATTTATATACTTATATTGGGAACTCATTATTTAAAATGTTGTTTGAAGCTTCCCTGCTGAAGCCTCTGGGTCTTCAGAGAAATTAATAGAAACAGATTTAAAATGGTAATCTTCATTGGCTAGGAATTATTAAATAAATTATTTGTATTTTCTATAGATAGGCATATTTTTTCTCTCAGAACACATATCTATTATCAATCCTTCCAGGTCAGGTCAACAAATTTAATTATTCTAATGTCCGATCACAATTTTAGGTCATTTAATTTAGGGCAATTAGGAAGTTGCTAGAAATTTCAGCACATTCCAGGTCAATTCATTAAGTTTTATAATTCTTCTGAAGTTTAAATTTAACACTTTTCTGCTGAATTACAACTCTAATTAATTATCTTCTATGCTACTCATCAAAAGGACTCCTCTTCTTCTATCTTAATCTGCTAATAAATGTCAGTGTTTATGAAGAGACAGGTCTCAGATTCTCATTTGCACTAAGGCTCTTCACAAGGAATGACAGTAAAAGAGGCCTAATAGAAGTGTAAGGTGCTTTGTCTCCAGTTTTAAAAACCTCTCTCTATTGATAGAATGGACAGCTGTTCTGGCAGCATCTAAATAAGCAAAAAATATTAGATTTTGTGAGTAGAAAAGCAAACAGGCAGTGAATGACAAATTCTGGTTCTAGGATTTAGAACTCATTAGATGTATATACACTATGTTTTGCTAAACTGTTCATTTATTACAGTAGAAATAATTTTTTTCTCCATAACCCCAGAGACATGCCTAACACTCATCCTGTTGATAAAACTTTTTAAAGAAAAGAAAAGAAGCATTTTTTTTCTTGTTTCTCTGACAAACAGGTATTTCCAGAACCATCCTGACATTTTATCATCCTCCGGACTATTGTATTCTGGAAGAAGGGCTATATTTTGTGGGTAACTGCTTCCAACACACGGAGTTAGAACTTCATTGCTGTCCTGTATTAGTTGAAGCACATAACCAATTTGTCCCAAACAAAATTATTATGAGCTGTTTCAAATGCAAGGAAGCAGAAATGAGCAGGAAGCAGAACTGTCCAAAGCAGATATTTGCACAGCTTCTGTTCCTTGACCTGAAAAATATAGAAAACTTATAGGAAAGAGATTACTTTTAATCAGCCACAACTGTAATGACAGACACATTGTTATTGTTCCTGCATTTTTGTGAAAATTCCTTTTTTGTACTGCTTTAGTATTCCAATCTTTTTTTTTCTTCCTAAGAACATATCTAGTTGCTCTATGCATACCCACTGTTAGGAACCATGGTGGCTCACTGGGTAACAGCAGTGAAGGAATGAGCAGCCAGACTTGTCCCAGCATCCCAGCCAGGGAGCAGAGCAACCAGGACGTAGGGACACCCTGAGCAGTGTGCACCTCCCTGGTGTGGATGGGGTGGACAGAGGATGGAGACGGACAGAGGCCAGGACATCAGTCCACAGAAGGGGATTTATAAAGAGGCAGACTGGCAGCTTTGCTTACAATCCACACATACTAAACTTCTGTCAAACTGTAACTCACCTGCTCCCTAAACCTTCAGATGTCTGTCCATCCATCATCACCTACCTATCCAAATGCTGCAACCTGAGTACACACCAAACAGTCACACCCCAGTCTTGCAGACAGGAACCATCCCCAGCTCATCCAGAAGAACATCTGGACAGCCACATCTGTCACATCCTAGAACTGCTTTGCTGCTCTGGATTTCCCTCAAAGCCTACTTTTTAAAATTTTTCTTTTAAATGAGGTGAATGATACAGCTATTATGCTACCAGGGATGGCTCAGTTAGTTATGCTAGAGCTGAGCAGCTGTTCCCCATCATGAATTTGTGTCCAATTGCAATGCAATTGGTTAAAAGATAGCTGGTGAAGAAAGCACCATGAGCCTCTGGGAAAGGAGGGGAAAGGTAAGGTCTATTCTGGGAAGCAGTTATCTGTGGAGGCCCAGGGGCCTGCCTCCAGGGTGGTTATGCCTCAGCCCTGCAGGGGCAGAGGCAAATGGGGAGAGAGGCCCCTCTAGGACAGAGAGAGAAAAAGCCTCCCTTCCATGGACCATTGCAGTCATAGGTTAATGTATTGTAAATTCTGTTCCCTCATTGGTTTGTAAGTTCTACCACCCTTGTTCAGCTCCCATTTACCATTTATGTACCCTTTCCAGATTGTTCTTCCCTCATTTAGTCCCCATTGGCTTGTTTTTGCTCCAGTGCTCTACCCCTGTTGCCCTACTGGTTCTCTCAATCTTTAGCCAGTCCCCTGCACCACTTTCCTTTGCCCCTAGTGGCTATCGACCCTTAGATCTGCCCCTTTTGCCCCTTATTTAACCCTGAGCCTGCAGATCAGTTCTCATCCCCGAACCCATTCAAAGCAACTCCTGTCCCTAGACCCCTTTGCTGTCCCTGAATAAGCAGTCTTCAGATATTCAAATGACAACCCGTTCCTTTGCCTTGTTGTCAGTGATTTTACAGCAGTGTGCTCTGGGCTCAGAGACACAGATCACTCTCTGGGACCATGTTAGGGCTCATGCTGTAACAGTTATCAGTCCTGTGAAAGGATGGATTAATAAGAGAGAAAGTTTTTTGGACCAGACAAGGTTGGTAGAACTCAGAAATACTTCTCTTCCTTTCCCTACTATTCAACTTTATCTCCTTTGGAAGGCACATTTCTATTCTCCACAGCTTCAGGGAAAAAATCACTGTTTCCCATTCTATCCTCATCATCACCTTACTGAGCAGCCACTTCTTTTTTTCACGGCCTTGACTCCAGTCTAAGCTCCTTTTTGAAGCCTCTCACAAATGGCACAGAGTTGCTCCTGGCTTCCCCACGGTGAATATGCAGACAATCCCCACCTCAGCCTAGGAAAATCATGGTTTCTGAGCACACTGTGCCTGCCTCTGTTCCCTCCAGGATCCTCTTCAGCCGCTGTCTCATGTAGGCATTGTGGTGGGTGGGGAGAGCCCAGACCCAGCTGATGCAGGGGCTGTAAGCCTTCTCATCCTGCAGCTCTGTTCCCTGTAAGTTCAGGAAAAGCCGAGATCAGTTTATTGCCATCACCACCTGGGCTCTGCTTGGCAAGGGGTCGCACATCTGCAGGTGCCTGTGTCTGCACGGGTGTTGTTTAAGGCTCATCCTCTGGGGCAGCACCTTGCAGCTCACTGCATCTTGGGGCTTCACTGCGTGGTTGACATAAGTTGCTGCGTGATCTTCCGCTGCCCTCGCCACACTTCCCACTAGCCCTGTCTTATTTTTATTCAAGGAAAGACAAAGTTGGCTTCCAGCCCAGATTTGCAGCTGGTGTCTCTAGAAGAAAGCTTACAGAGGGAAAAAAAACCACAAACCAGTAAACAAATAACCCAAATTCCATGCTGAATCTGCAGACTATGCAGTTGGCTTCATTAAGCCTTATAAGACAGAAGAGGTAAAGAGAGACACTGAGAGGAGGTAAAGGCTATAAGTACTGTTTCTGTGGTGGTGTCCAATAAACTGAGAATCTCAGGTGGGAGCAATGCTTTTAGCAACGCTGTGCAGTGCAGGAAATAGAGCCTGTCAAAGGAGAAAGAAAATAGGAATTTGCTGTGATGGCTTAGAGAAAATACATTCTGCAACTGACAGAAAATATCCCTACTGCCAGAAATGGTTCCCTTCTTCAAAAAACCTAAAAAAAGTAGCTCATTTTCCCACCTGAACTGCATACAGAACAGCACAGCACAGAAGGTACAGATAGGGTTATTCACCAAAGAGGAGAATGCACCTTTTCTGCCATGCAGTATTACACTTGGGTAACGTAAGTGGACTTGCAATGGTAAGTGTTGAAACAATTAATGGCAGTGATGGGTCAGCAAATTGTTTCCAACAAGTGCCTTCTACAGAGCCTTTTCAGGTTTCCCTTTGAGAAACTTTGGGTGTAACATCTGTTGTAAAGAGCAGAAAAGTGCACCTCCAGCCACTCACCCCAGTACTTCTGCCTGATGAATGGACTTGGAGAATTCAGATGTGTGGCATTTAAGATGGAGAGACTCTGCCTTGAACCTTTGGAAACGTCTGGGTCTCCATTCTTACAGGTAGATAAGCTTTTATGTTCCTTTTTAAAATTCTTTAACCGGTCTTTCTGAGGAACATGGTGCTCTTCCATCTACCCCTCTTCCATGAGTTAGGATTCCCTGGCTACCAGCTGCATCAGAATATTGCTCTGCACTGCTAGCACTTGAAGAGATGGTAAACTTAAGGGCTCAATTTTAAAGCAATAATCTTGCAATTGGATACCCATGGACAAGGACCCAATTCATATGAACCTTTGACAAAGCAAAGGATCTTACTTAAACATTAGGCTGCAGGGGCAAGGCCTGTGACGAAACACCCTTGGCCATTCAGAAACTTTCCTGCCTAGTGCCACACGATAAAACTTCTCAGCTATCGCACACCAACCAAAATCTTCTGATCTTCTGTAAGGGAATTGGTTATACATGAGAACATTTTTTTTTTCTATTTTGCATTCACATGATATGATTTCTAAGTTAGTTGATCACACAGTTGATGACCAAACAATAGAGCAAAGTAATTTGATAAGTCTTACAAATGTGAAGGTATCAAAAAGGAAGATGGGTAATTAGGAACATTTGATGCTGAAAAAGCATGTTTTAGAAATGACTTGATTTAATTCACAGGAGGTTTCATTGATGTAAAAAATAAGAATATGAAGAGATTGTGATTACACCCCACACTGTAATAAAATTTAAACAGAAACATTCTAAGGAATAACAATAGGAATTAAAATCCCTTTGCATTTATGTTACATTCATTTCAATGGTCCCACTTCATGTTTTGCCATTTTCAATTGTCTTGGGACAGGAGACAAGTCTTTATGCTTAACTGTACGGCATTAAACATGCAGCTCATGCAAAATAAATATAAAAGCAAATCATGACAGGCATTCTGGGATATTATGTAAATCAGCACACACCTACTGCATAAATAGTTATTCTTATTGAATATCCGTGGATGACTGAGGAGCCTGAAGAAAATGACATATCTTCAGACCTGCGAGAAAGCATCAACTGGATAATCATGTAAGCATGTGACAGCTTAAGACCCTGGTATCTTACCAGCTGAAAAGAATCCTTTGATCATTTAATGGTTACAGAAAATATAATTCTGGACGCAGGCCCTGCATAATATTGCAGTTTTGCTGAAATTTTCTGAAGTCAAGATCACGATGGGATGTAGCACACATCCAAAAAATGTATTTGTGGGAATAATATATTGCACTTGCACCATTTTTAAGACATGATCCATAAACTTACATCTATGCTTCCTAAGGTGGGGCACTGATGTGGTTCTGGAGATGAGGCCCTTGACAGCTGCTATGAATTCAAGCAAGATCTCAGCTCCTGAGCACCAGCTGGGAACAATTCAATGATCTGGGAGCCTCAGTTCACAGGACGGCTATCAGCAGATCATCAAGGTGGTCATGTGGGGATGATGAATTTAAAGCACGTAAAGATCACATTGCTCCCCAGGTACTTGAAGATGGGAGGAAACCACTCAAATCACTTTCAAAGCCATGGAGAAGTATTTTTTTATCCTGTTCTTGACTTAATTTCCTTCTCTTTCCTCCATGACAGTTTTACTGTGTGTGAAGACTTATAGAGGGACAGGGAAGACTTTGGAAAATTTCTGTAGCTTTTCAGAAGCACTGATGTACAGCTAATTTATTGAAGCTTGTATGTGTAAGAGTTCTCATTTCTGTACCTGACTGAGCAGCATCATTACTTGCCTCCTGCTGAGATGCCTATCACAGATTGGCTCAGACAATTGCTGTTTACCACTGTGTGGGAATAAGACAGACTCATGGCGAGTATTAAAACATAGCTCTTGTCAGACAAACTTGATTCATTATTCCTTTCAAACATACTACAGAATTAGTGAATGAAAAGAATGGGACAGCATAATAATTCCTGATTTCAATGTCAAGAAAGCTTACTTGTAAAATTATTTCAAATTGATTTGGAGTGGAAGGAGGAAGCTGTGGTTAGAGATGATGATAGGTCTTACTGAGATGAGGGGAAGGGCATAGGGATCACTGCAGAGATGACGTGTTTTTCAGAAACAAAAGGAAAAAAAGAGTTACGTGCTCAAGTCTCATTAAATGCCACAGTGAATTTGGGATCTCTGTGTGGTTTTGAAGGTCTCTTTCATATGTTTTCTTTCCCATATTCTCAAAGTTAAAGTAAATGGAATGCTCATGAAGTTTGATTTAAAAAAAAAAAAAAAGAAAGAAAAGATGGACTCAAAAGTAATTAGAAACATAGAGAAAAGTAAAATATGACTGAACATTTGAAGAAAGGTGCCTAGTTAGAAATAATTTAAAATCTGGGCTGTATATATCCAGGAAAAAGTGATGGGAAAAAAAATAAAGGAAAAAGGTGACACAATTTGCAATATAAAAACAATAATTCTATATATGGAAACATCCCATCACATTGCAGGAAGGGAATAATCTTTTTTCCTACCTCCGTCCTTCCATTAGTTACCAAAACTAGAATACGTGCATCCTCTTTCCCAAAACACTATTGAACGGCTGGCAGAAGCTCAAGAAGAGTCATGAGACATATTTGAAACAACAGTCCTTAAATTGCCACGGAAGCTTCTGGTAACTGTTCACATAAATTTAGTGACTTTAGTGACAAAAATAGAAGTCAAGTCTACATTTTCATGAGAGCAAGAAGGTGTTCTTTAATTTTTCCATGAGGACATTCAGGACTGGCATCATAAAACCTGTGAAATAGCAACTTTTTCCTGAAGACTGGTCTTAGTTCTGCGAGATGTTGAAAGCAAGCTTGCCCTTGGCAAAGGATACACAAGGGCTCTTACTCACTCATCCCTCCTGCTACAGAGATAGCATCACATGACATGACCTGGAGGGGCTGGGGCTTTCAATCCTTTTGGATGCCTCCAAATCCACAGTGGCATGGAGGACTACTTTTATCCCTAGCTCCTTTAAGCTCATTTCTCGATAGTATGGCAGGTGTTCAATCACTCAGCAGTCACCTAAACTGCTCATGTCAGAAGCTTACTAATGTAATTTAAATCAGGGGTAGGTATAAATCAGAACAATTCAGGGGCACACTGTCAGTGACTATTTTGTGCTGCATTGAATCAAATGCTACCTTCAACAGAAAAAAGGCACCTTATGAAACACACAATTCACCTAAATGGGAAGAGAAACAGGGAATAAAGCTTTTAAGGGTCATTGATTGATAGTTTTCACAATTCCTTCTAGGACAAACTAGAAAATCAGTAGGGATGAAAAATATTCTATCAGGTGTTGCCTGCTGTCAAAACTTTACATTTACTATATACAGTATATATTTATAAAGAAAACAATCTTTCAGCAATATATCAGGAGGAATCCAAGTTTGGAGCACATTATCAATTGATATTAAAAGAATGAATTGCATCCATGCTAAGCAGATAAGAGGTAAAGTGATAGTATTTCAGAATTAAATGTTGCTTTGGAATCTGGAAAGATTATTTA
Organism: Illadopsis cleaveri; assembly: GCA_013399915.1. Lineage (NCBI taxonomy): Eukaryota > Metazoa > Chordata > Aves > Passeriformes > Timaliidae > Illadopsis > Illadopsis cleaveri. The sequence goes on from VXBB01006885.1 coordinate 785,660, forward strand.
TTGCCTATTTATGATTTCCATTCCTTTTATGTAAATTTAATTTACTTGTCACTGGTACTCATCTGTTTTGGGGTGACTGCTTGCTAAAAATTGCACTGCACTGTAATTGAAACACTTAACATGCTCACTGCTAGAACTTCATCTGTCTATGAAGGATTATATGAGCTAGGATCTTAGAACTAATGTTATCAAGCTATTTCTACATTTCCTTTTATGTATATAAAAAAACATAAAGTAACATTAACATGGTGAGGAAAAAGAAAATTTAAAAGGTAATACAAGAGAAAGACATGAATATTCCCACTATATCCATCTGGTCTATTATTGTTTTTCGTAATTCCTTTTCCTTATTATCTGAGGAGAAGAGATGGCCCAGTAAGAAGAGGAAGAGTCCTTAGGGGAGGAAAAAATCTCAAATACTTTTTCTGTTATATTCATCATTAGCTGTATTGAGTCCATTTGTGCTTTTCCCCAATGTGCCTTACACAATCTAATGCCTGCAGCTGAGGATTGCCAGGGTGCCAGGCTCCAAACAGATGGGAACACAGTCGGTGCTCAGTTTCTCTTCTGGGCACCATTTCCACTCTGTTTTCTCAGCACCCCATTTCATGCTGTCACAAGCCCAGTTTCAAAGAAGGAAGAGTGTGCTAAAGCAGGAGAGATTGCCATCTTCTGCTATGGTTCTACACCTAAGAATTCTGGGATTTGGTTCCACTGAATGGCTGTTTTCTGAGCAAACAGTAAAGATCCACCAAAATAAAACAAGAATACTACTTCAGATAGTGATGCAAGGTGTTCTGGTATGAAGGCAATTCCCACTGCAGCAGCCTGCAACAAGCTGTATATCCCCAGGAATGGGTGTATGGTGTGAGAAGGAGCTCTCACAGCTCTTACTTGCCTCAGCCTCATGCAGCCCAGCAGCCCATCTCTGAACTGGGGTGTACAATTCAGCAGCAGTACCAACACATAGCAGTTTAGGCAGCCAACAGGACACTGTCAGTTGTCATGTGGCTTGTTTCACTGGACGACTGGTCTTTGCTGAGGCAATGTGCCACCTGACAGTCTGAAACAGAGCACATGCTGTAGGGCAATGTGACTTTGCCTTCCAGCTTGTGCTTCATGGCAATCTTCTTGCCAGCAGTGCTGAAGTTATTCAAACCAGTAACACTGCCAGTGTGTCCAGCTTCCCCCACCAGTTTCCAGTGCAGTCTAGTCTCCTCTGAATTTGAATATGTGTCTTCAGGCAAGGAATGGATAACCTCTTGTATAAGTGACTGTATGGATATGTCCATGTTAACAAATGAAAAAGAGAGGGGCAGAGTGGAAAATATGAAGCAGGCTGGAAACTTCTTCTAGATAACAGATTCCGGAAAATGAGGAACTTCTTGTTGGTCTGTAATATATAAGCTGAAGTAATGTGTGAATGTTATTTTTATGATGAGCCCCACCAGTGGTGCAATCCTGCAGAAACCTGAAGATTTCTTCATAATTTCTGAGCATCCCAAAGAGCCTGGTTCAGGACATGAGTCACTTGTAAAAGGAACCCAACATTGCCCTCTCGTTACTAATTTGGGTTTTCCACCTCCAGTAGGAAGTATATTTTTAAATATCATTACTTGAACAAAGACAACATTAGCAAGTCAAACAATATTGCATAAGCACTATTTTTTTACAGGAGGCCATAAAATTATGCATTTTATGCAATTTATTCTATTTTATTCATTCAAAAGAAATCAAAGTGAATTCTAAAATTCTGTTTTAGAATTAATTTCAATTATTCTAAGGCTTAAAAAATTTTGTTAATGGAATAATCCTTCAGTAATAGACTAGTCCAGCATGTCATTCTGATCTTTGTTCAAATATTTTAAAGTGTAAACATCACTGCATGGCAAAACTGTATCTCCAGTCCCCATCATTGTTAGAACAATAAAAACTGGTGCATGCAACATCTGATGAGGGCTTAAAATACACTTATCTAGCAAATAAATATGGGCAATAATAACAACACTATTTTGGCATCAGATTCTAATTTATTTTTCTTATGAAATATTAACTTAACTGGGAGATTATTAATAAAGGAAGATTTTATTTTTATCAGTTTCAAATCTTTAATCTAGACTATACCATTCCATATCTCTGAACATGTTAAATATTAAGAATTAAACTCATTGGAAAAACATAATGGAATATGTATTCCATGTTGGATTCTCAGTAAAACCATAATGAAAGGAATTGCGTTGACTTAGAAAGAAAATCTGCAAAGGCAAGAATTCTGTTTTAAGAATTGCTTTCCTTCTGGAAATGTGCTTGCTTAATTTACACGTTAAATTACTTCTTTGTATTTTTTCCTTATTTAAATTTTAAAATAAATTTTATCAAAGCAATTATCACTTAAACCTACCACTAAATTATTCACTAAAACCCACATAGTCTTTAATTACACTAAACCAAATTTGCACCCATCTGTGAAAAGGATGGAAAGGAAGACCCTGGGAACTACTGACCTGTCAGCCTCACCTCTGTGTCTGGGAAGATCATGTAACAGTTCCTCTTAGAAGCTGTGCTATGGCAGACAGCCAGCATAGCTTCACCAAGGGAAGGTCCTTCCTGAACAATCCAGTGGTCTTCTGTGGTGGTGTGACTGCATCAGTGGACAGGGAAGAGCTACAGATCTGTCTCTACTTACGTAAGTCCTTTGACACAGTCTCCACAACATCCTCCCCTCAGAACTGGACAGACACAGATATGATAATAAGAAAATACAAGATTATAAGAAAGATGCGGACAAAAATTTAGAAGGGCCTCTTGTGAAAGGACAAGGCTTAATGGTTTTAAACTAAGAGGGTAGATTCAGACTAGTTATGAGTAAGATATTTTTTATGATGAGGGAGGTGAAACTCTGGAACAGATCTCCAAGGAACCGGATTTAGTTGAAGATATCTGTGATCATTGCAGGAGGGTCTAAATGACCTTTAAAAGGTCCCTTCCAACCCAAACCATTATATGACTATAATTTAGGATTGACCAAAATCAGTATTTGGATTTGTTTTGTTTTGTTTTCAGAAAAACATTATCTTCATAAGATTCAAATTGAGTGAATATTTAGTGTACTGACTGCCTCTGCTGAAGCCCAATAAAAGGCACAAATTCCCATGGCAGACTATTCTGATGCGAAACAAAGTGAACAGCTGAAAAGAAGAGAAAAAGAAGACTAAAATGAAAGAAGAAAAAGCAGCTATCATGGGAAAATAAGAGGAATGTAAGACAATAGGAAACAATCAACCCTTCAAGTACAATTCTCTTGTAACACCTGTGAGCTTCCAAGCAACCACAGCCATCTCCACACCCACAAGCTCCCCTGTTCCACTGAATGTCTCAGCTTGTGTTCTCCCTAATTGTCTGAAAACTGTAGAATAATAACTATAGGGTTGGAGCTCTTCCTGGTGAACTGGGTGAAAAGTGTGATGGGAATTGGAGAATACAGCTGAGGGATTCACATGACCTGTGGTTTCTCCCCTCTCTCTCTGACTACAACACATTAGAATTTTTCAGTCTGAAAGAAGGACAGTGTACACTGTCTAATTCCACAACCAAATCACTTTGTCTTAAGATGGCACTGTGGTCACCAAGTAACAGTAATGTCATTCATCTGCCACATCACTCACATGCCTCATGAACACAAGGAAAGTGGTTAAGGTTATAAGAAATCTTACGGTACTCATGTACGAAAATACATATCAACATAATACTCTATTCTCCTCAAGAACAAATCAATATGTTTTGAGAAATTTTAGGCAGTATAATAAAAGAAAAAAACAGCTCATAAAAATATTTATATACTGACAAATTAAAACCAATAGACAGGTCAAAAAACCACCTAGGCATACCTCAGGCAGTTACTTCCTAGCATACTGAGAATAACTAGGCAGGCAAAACAAACCTCCAAATTCAACAGCAAGGTTTACTAGGAATGCTCAAGATGCTGTCTGCATCTAAAATGTATAATCCCAGATGGAAACAAAGCTCTCAGTATCAGTAAAACTTTGGACTATGTAAAACTAGAATTGTATCCACTGGAGGATAAGTCATGGTTAAACAGTTGGAAATTTCATCAGGTAAAGACCAGGAAGCCAAAGATTAGAAAAGATAGAAAGTGCTAAAGTTGTCTAAGAAGCATTAAAACTTCAAAAGAAAGAATGGGTCTTTTGGAGCAGGAAGAAGCAAGCAAGGAATGTAAAGGCAAACCTGAGATGCCAAATGATCTCATACTGGTCTGCATCAGCTCAGACTAGACTTATCCCAGGTACAGTCCTTAGAGTTATTAAAATGTTGTCAAAATATGCTGAAGCCAACTAATTAACTGAATAAAAGAACAACTAGTTCTAGATAGGTTAAGAAAAGAATCGATGAATGAAGTTGCTTCTAAAAACTATTAGAATTTTATAAAGTGGCCTTTTAGAGGACTAAAAAGTAACACAGGTATCAGGAATTACCCTGGAAATTATAATACAAGAAGTCCTCTTTACTTTAAACTATTTAAAATTACCATAAGATGTAAAGCACCTCTTCTGACACAACTGTGCATTTAGTGCTATAGAACATGTACAGGGATTAACCCTTCTCAATGTGTATGTGTACATTTGTGTGCTCACAGTAATAATTTGAAATCTGTAAGAACTCAGCAAGTCTTTGGTGAACTCCAGCAGTCCTTACCCATTTCAGCTGTGGCTGTCTGAACCACAGTTGTCTTCTTGGTGTTTCTGTTATGAGAAAGGAATTTATTTTCCCATATCTGAGCTGAGATAACAGGTTTGTCATACAGAGCTGACTATTCACAGAAACTTTTCATTTGTAAATGTAGCACACTCTGCTGTGGTATTTTAAATCTTCTATTTCTAAGCTGATTTTTGTGAACTTGTCACATTGGAACTGCTTTCCGCTCTGCTAGTAAAATCACTCAATTTTTTAGTTCATCCTGTGCTGCTTCTTAGCATAACTCTCTTTCTCTTAGGGTCTGTATGGTAGCTCCAATTAAATGGAACTACGCTAAATATTTTTTCCCACTCCTGAAATATGTTTTTGTTTTGTTTTGGTTTTTTTTATTATTTTCAGCAGAGTAGTTATGAAAATATTGAACAAAAAGTTAAAATTTGCTTGATTCTATTTAAAAAGTAGAGGTGATAACAACAGCCAAGAAAATCTACCAGATGATTCTTTTAATAAATACATTAAACTCTCTTTTATTTTTCCCCATTTTTAGCGACTAACATAACAAAAAACTTTCAAACCATCAAACCAGTTTTCACAATCTGCCATAAATTTGCATTTCACAGAAATAATCCTGACAAGCACTAATAGATGAACATTGTTGGTGCAGTAATAAAACAATATAAGGCATATTTACACCATCCTTACATACAGAACACTGTACACACAAAAAAATCACAGATCCAGAACAAAGTAAATTCAATCCCTTAGACATTTTACATTTTTAGGCTTGTTATTGAACAAGTAATTCTCCAAGCAACAGACAACCTCTTGTTCTTGTGTGATTTATTTGTAATATTGTGCTCATGCAAAATAGGAATTTGCTTTATTGCATTAACATTGAGAGAATGTTGGGAATTAGTTCCAAAACCAGTTCAATTGAATTTTAAACCCTGTTTCTCTTTGTCCTTAGCAAGACTGAGTCATTTTTAATGGTGACATAAAATGAGGTGTTAACTGATGATTGAGATTTTTATTTGTAAAGTTCCAAACCAATAATGAAGCTCAACTGACTGTGGTTTGAAAACCATCTTTCTTGATCATGCAATTTTTTTCTTTGCTATTATGAAGTGGTTTAGATGAGACACCTTTTGCATTTTTTAAGTTTCTATCTTTTTCTATATATATTTTTAAAGAAAAACATGTACTATCCAACATCCACTGTTCACAGAAAGAAATAAGCAGCAGGAATAGCTCTGGTGGCAGAGTCGGCCAGGAGGATGACATCAGTAAATTAGAGGCAATATAACAAACATCAAATGCCTCAGAGATACATCAGGAAAGAGTTGATTACTATAACCCATATTTCTGTAAGAGTTCAGACTGCCAGGGACGTTTGCGCTCTGGGAAGTAATCTGGAATGTGGATTTTTTTAAAATCTTGAATACATTTTCTCATTTCTTCCTCAACACTCAGCTTCTCACATACCTTCTTTTTGGAAAGATTTGTTTCTCTGGACTTGCTAATGAGAGTTTGAAAGAGTTCACTGTTCCTGCGTTTGTCTGGTGCTGGCATCCACTGCACTGGGGCCTTCTTAGAGGGACGATCCAACGTCAGCGTGTTTGGCTGGTGGGCCGTGGATGGCTGAGTGCTGGTGGCATTTTCTTGAGGGGTGCTCGCTTCCGAGTGGCTGTCACAGCTTGAGGTGGACAACTCGTTACAGGAAGTCCCACTTTCACTGCCCTTGTCCAAAACTTTGTCATGCTTCCTTTCTTCAAGGTCTTGTTTGGGGGAAACAGTTCGCTGGGGGGGCCCTAATATAAAGCAGGAGAGAAAAATTATTAAATAAGCACTGCTTTACACAGAAAACTGCTCAGATACCATTTAGAAAAACACAATTCAGAGTCTCAGCTGGCAAAAGTTGGTGTCATTTCCTTGTAGGCAACAAAACTATACCCAACTGCTACACAAATTGAAAGTTTGGTCCTCAAAATTCTCACTCCTAAATATGTTTACAGCAAGAATGACTTCACTGCCTGCCTCAGAATCCAGGTAATGAAGTGTGCATGATGCTCACAGATTATCTGCACTGGAAATCCTTGCATGCAAGTTTAAATGAACTAGTTTGCTATTACATTGCAAGAAGTTTATTATGACAAATTGGATTTTGTTGTATAAGGGAAATGCTATTGTACAATTTTCAAGATCTTCCCTAGAATAAAAATATTTCAAGGACTTAGATTTTAATATTTTTTTTGGAAGCTCTTAATTCACCTTCCCTGAACAGTCTACTTATACTGTGCTCTTTGGTTGCTTTGTATGCAGAAGCCCTGGACAGAAAAAGGAGTATTAAACCTCGGATAACAGAGATATCGCTCACTGCTGACAGAGTCTTTAGGGTTTTGGGGTTTTTTATCCTATAATGATTTCACTGCACTTCTTACTGTCAGTTGTTACTCAGACTTGGTGCAAGCTCAGAATTCAGCAGTACACCTCCTACTGCACAGGCTGGCAGGGAAAAGGAGGTTATGAAGTTATGGGTAAAGAGACACTCTGCCATGGCAGGGGGATCAGCCCACCAGCCTCTTGGCAGGCACTGCTCAGCAATTCACATGCCTGAAAATCAGATCTAGGCTCTTATTCCCTTCATATATCATTTTTGCTTTGAAGTGTAAAGCAGAATATGAATGTGAAAATTAAGTGGTAGCCACTAAATCTGTACAAGCATTTTCAGTTTTGAAGACTAATTTCAAAACTCTAGCTATGAAGTGAAATCATGCTATGCTGACATCATGTAAACATCACAATCTTAATTTAGGACACTATCTAAAGATGACAGAAATATCTATGGAGTTTAAGGAGTGTTGGACTGGACCAAAGAGAAAAATTTCAAAGGTGTTTAAGGATCTACACAAAAATGTAGAGTGGGGATTCAGTGGCCGTTGTGTGTTTGCTACAAATCCTTAAAGCGTCCAAAGAGGTTGGGTGTCTAAATATCTTATGAAAACTAGATTATCCCTACAGTTTATCCAGACACCACCAGCAACAGTTTACTACCTTTGCTAGTACCAAAACTGAGAGCATGACAGTTCTACCTTAGGTCACTGGGACACAGTTGCAAGATTTTTGATTCACTTAGCATTTTGTTGTTCAGAATTACAAATTAGAAACGCAATTACAATTGCAAAGAATGCAGAAGCAATATGAACACCCCAGTGGTCTTTTTGACAGTGAAGTTCTGTGACTCAAAGGAACCTAAGAAGATTGCAGTATTTTATATGAGACGGAGGAAAACAAAACAAAGCAATACACAAAGGAAAATAAAGATTAGTCTAACAATAGAAGCATTCAACAACCTGTTCTTCTTTTGTTTTAGCCAGCATCCCAGGATGCTGTGTCCCATTTCTGTAGTCCATCTAGAGAAACCCATGAATAATCAAGAGCCAAAGAGAGACAACAGTCCTACAGGGCTGGTACTTACATTATGCAGAGTGAAAAGTAGAAGCAATTTTCTACTTCTTTATATTCAACCCAAATATTTAGCACATGGCTGTTGTGATTTTCCTCCCCTTTCTCTTTCTGAAGTATGATCACCTTCTTGAATAGATTTACATGCCTTCCTTCTATTGTTGTATCTAGCATTTCATTTCATACCTCAAACGATTATATGAATACGCTAAATTGAGAGTCAGCTGGCATTATGGAACTACTCTGACTTTGCAGCATGCAATTATAAAACTGAGTAGTTAATCAGACAGTGATTTCAGTATTGTTACTTTGATTTTCAGTAACATAATTAACATCAATATCTAATCTAGTTTACAATCTTGGCTTCTTCAAATATAACAACACACTCTATGACTAAGAAACTAAAGCTTTATGTTTGCAGCACTCTGTAGTCTTCAAGTCTCTTTGCTGCCCATTTCTTTTGCCGCAACTTCATATATCAAGATGTTATTTCTTGTTGGTTGCTTTGTACTTACTTCTTTATTGGTACTCCTTGCAACTCATGGGCTCAAACCCACAATGTACTAAGGATCTATTTCAGAAAAGCACACTGAAATACTCCTTCAAGAATACAAAAAGATCCATTTCCTGCTATAAGATTATTCAGGAGCATGACAATAGGCAGATATTTAAATGCTTTTTTGGATCACAGCCCTGAGGTTCAGTATCTTACAGCACTGAGCTCTGTATGCTCCACTGAATCGCCTACATTCACAATGACTTTAATCGAAACACAAGTTTCTCCCACACCTCTCCTTTTAAAAATTAACAAATCCTCCCTCACAAAGAATTACTTATATGCCTCTGCACTGCTTTCTCAGTAGTGTGTTATTAACAGAAGCAACAGTTCTGCTAGAAGGGAGGTTTTCTTCACAGTATTTTCTGTCTGCTGAAATCTAGTGGAATTTTAAAATATATACAAAAGGATCTACAAAAGATTTGTTTAATTTTCAACCTCAGGGATTACTGGATACATTTAGCTATATTTCTAATTCAAAAAATATCTCCTTAATGCCCTTTATGCTGCCACACTTTTCACTGTGCATCCTCAGCCATTCCAGAATAACACTAAAGACATTCAAGTAGTTCAGTCTACATGAAACTACTTACTTTCCAGGAGTGCAGAATAGTTCTTAAAAACTCAGAGAAAGTGTATTTGCTCCACTTTATTTGCACATAGAATGATAGGATCATTTAGGTTGGAAAAAAACCTTTAATATCATCAAGTCTAACTGCTAACCTGGCACTGCCAAGTTCACATGTAACACTAAAAAAAATCACTGACTTACAACCTCTCTCTCCTGCTCCTGCCTGTTCCACAACCTACACCAGCTGCTGGTTCCCCAACCTGTAGAGGCTGATGTGAGTCACTGCATCTCAGTCCTCTCCAGCTCATTCTCCTCTGCAAAGATATGTCCAGTCGCCCTCTCCACTGCCCAGTTCTCCAAACAGCTCCCAATTAGCACTTCTCCTCCAGGTAGTTCCAGTAGACATTGAACTTCCCAGTTCTTTTTCCTTTAATGCTCTTATATGGGTGCATCTCTCATAGAAAGTTAGAATGTGAGCTAGCCCTTTACCTGGGCTTACTCATCACCTCTGCTATGGTGATGTCATGGTTTAACCCCAGTCAGCAACCAAGTACCAGGCAGCCACTACCCCATGAGCAAGATCCGGGAGAGAATCAGAAAGGTAAAAGCCAGAGAACTCATGGGTGGAGATATAGACAATTCCATAGGGAAAGCAAAAGCTGTGCACATGAGAAAAGCAAAATAAGGAATTAATTCCCTGATTCTCAGGGATAGGCAGGTGTTCAGCCACCTCCAGGAAGTTAGGACTCCATCACACGTAATGGTGACTTGGGAAGACAAACACCATCATTTCCAATGTCCACCCCGCTTCCTCTTTCTTCCCCCCACTTTATATACTGAGCATGATGTCACATGGTCTGGGCTATCCCTTTGGTCAGTTTTGGTCACCTGTCCCGGCTGTGTCTCCTCCCAGTCTCCCATCCAACCCAACTTCCTCACCAGTGTTGCAGTATGAAAAGCAGAAAAGGCCTTGGCTCTGTGTAAGCCCTGCCCAGCAATAACAAAATCATCTCTCTGTTATCAACCCTGTCAGCAGAAATCCAAAACAGAGTTCAAGCTACTGAGAGGATAATTAACTCCCCCAGCCAAAACCAGCACAGATGGCTACTAGACTCCCAAGTCTAANTTTCCAATGTCCACCCCGCTTCCTCTTTCTTCCCCCCACTTTATATACTGAGCATGATGTCACATGGTCTGGGCTATCCCTTTGGTCAGTTTTGGTCACCTGTCCCGGCTGTGTCTCCTCCCAGTCTCCCATCCAACCCAACTTCCTCACCAGTGTTGCAGTATGAAAAGCAGAAAAGGCCTTGGCTCTGTGTAAGCCCTGCCCAGCAATAACAAAATCATCTCTCTGTTATCAACCCTGTCAGCAGAAATCCAAAACAGAGTTCAAGCTACTGAGAGGATAATTAACTCCCCCAGCCAAAACCAGCACAGATGGCTACTAGACTCCCAAGTCTAATAGACTTGAAAGAATATCTCTAAGAAATTTCTCTGATCAGGAAGGCATATTACATTTACTTTGACTGTATTTATTCCTCATCTGTGTTGCTCTCTGCGTAGATTTTAGCCTGAGAGAACCAACTAATAAAAGGATCACTTTCAATGACTAGAAAATACGCATGGAAAATTATCTAGAAACTTAAAAACTTAATTCTCTGAATTAAAAACCCACTTCTATCAGTTACGACAACCGAAACAGAAACCAGAAGAAATTCTTTTTGGCTTCCTGGTCAAACAATAACTGAGCAACAGAGCTCCAGTCAGTGAAAGAACAGGCCAAACACCACAGCAAATCATCTAGTGGCCAAAAACTATTGGTTGAAAATTGTAACCATGTATTTACATAAATTGCCGCAGATATTCATAAAGTGCAGTCTGAATAACTATTCAAAGAGTTTTTTAGCTCTATCTCCTGCATCAGAGAAAAATACCACACTGGAAACATGAAAAACATAAAATAATGATATTCTGCTTATCTAGATTTCAGTTTTTGTATACACTTATTTTCTTAAATATTTGTACAAAAAATAAAGCATATTCAAGCACTGTTACCACAGAAGGACTTTGCCATAAGCACAGGATGGAGCGAAAGGATGATGCTGGCTCCAGGCCTCGTGGAGGAAGGTCTGGTTAGCACATCCTGGGTAATGCATCCAGGCAAGAATTCCCACTGTGGCAAACTCTGTAAAGAAACAATTGCTCATATGCATATCACACACCTGGAGTTTGGAGTGTAAAATAAGTCAGTGGAAAGTTGAGTTAAGATAAAGGTGGTACTCTTGTCCTGATGTTACCTCAGACTGAGGGGCAGGCTAACAAGGCTTGGGGAGAAGGATGTATCTCTAATAATGGACAGAGAGCATGTAGAATTTGCAGGCTACAGGGCAAGCCAATTCAGCAATTGTGTTGAAGTCAGCTCTGACAGGATATAAATTCTGGCAGGGGGAGATTGCGACTGCCAACTCATGGCCCACCAACTCAAAAGAAGAGGAAGATTGAGCATGGGGCTAATTAATATTAGAAGTGAAGAAATCATTTAATCAATAGAATAAGAGAACTGTGCAGACAGTAAAAAGTTTTTAACCACCTTGGGACCCTGACCACCAAGAAGTCCAGGGCGAAGAGGGGCCAACAGCATGATGCTGGATCTGTGGGTAGTGACTATCTTCTGCTTGATCTCTCTCTCTCTCCCCCACCCCCTCACCCCATTTTCTTTCTATCTCCCTACCTCACATTCACTGTTCAATAAAATCAGTATTATTGATTTTGGCATATGGACTCATGTGCATCTTAATGTGAGCAGAGGCATGTCTCATCAGATCTTAACATGCTTGTAGCTCAGAAAGTCAGCTGTATCCTGGGCTGCATCCAAAGCAGCATGGGCAGCAGGGCCAGGGAAGGAATTGTGCCCCTCTGCTCTGCTCTGGTGAGACCCTACCTGGAGTGCTATGCCTAGCTCTGGAGTCCCTAGCACAGGAAGGACATGGACCTACTGGAGCAAGTCCAGAGGACACCTCAAGGATGATCAGAGGGATGAAGCACCTCTCCTAAGAAGTCAGGCTGAGAGAGGTAGGGTTGTTCAGCCTAGAGAACCAAAGGTTCTGGGGAGACCTTTTGCAGCCTTCCAGTCCTAAAGGGACTACGAGATAGATGAGGAGAGGCTTTTTAGCAGGGTCTGTTGCAATTTGACAAAGAAAAATGATTTTAAACTAAAAGAGGGTAAATTTAGACTAGATATAACAAAGGAAGTTTTTGCAATGAGGGTGATGAGGCACTGGAACAGGTTGCCCAGAGAGATGGTCAATGCCCCATCCCTGGAAACATTTAAGGTCAGGCTGGAAGGGACTCTGCGCAATTCAGTGTAGTTGAAGATGTCCAACCTTCATTGCAAGGTGGAGTTGGAATAGATGGCCTTTAAAGGTCCCTTTCAACGCAAATAATTCTTTAGGATTCTCCTCTGTCTTTGGCCAAATACCTAGTTTCCTGTATGCACAGTATCAGGTGCATGAATTAATTTCCTCACTCAGCTACTTTATTCCTACAGTGTCTCAAAGATAATTTTTTTTTCTTTATAATCCAGTTTATTTTTACTGCAAAATGTAAAAGGTTGTGAACATATGCATAGACTGCTGCAGTTAGCCATTTTAATAACTACTGTGTTGAAATGAATAATGGAAAATCTTAGCTCCGGAGTACAATGGTTATAGCTGGATGCAAGACGTGTAGATAAGAGTTGAAGCTGATATACAAATGGCCATTTGGGAAAAAATATAACCAACACTTTATATGTACACAATATCCACCACCTCAATCAAGAAGGATGAAATCTGCGGAAAACATGCTATCTTTTGCTGTTGTTTCAGAAAATATGCATAAAAGAAGTGAACTGATTTGAATTTTATGAATTCCCTTGCTAGCACTATAAAATAAAGCCTGTTTGTTGATTTAAGTAAAAACCTAAACCAATTTAAAAAAATCAAACCAACAAACCCAAAAACTTGAGTCTTCCTGTGATGTAATTCTAGTGAAAAAAAGAGTTCTTGAGGGTATTTAATCTTCATATTTTCCTGTTTCTTCAAATGTACTTAAAAACCCAAACTCGGCTCTACTTGTTACAGTTTACTGAATTAATGAAATAATCCAATTAATTAAATCAGTTCATTAGAAATGATATAGGCATAAACAAAACTAACTCCTGCATAAGCAATAAACATTTTGTAAATAGTTTATACTTATTTAGAACTTCAACAAACATCTTTATGAACATTTTTTCTTTCAAGAACATCTTCAAAAAATTGCAGTAAAATTATTGTCAAGATTAAGATGTAAAATACTGAATCAGTAAATAAATTTCATGTTTTTAGTAAATTTAATAAAAAATGAAAATAGGAGAGCAACAGGTTTTAAATTGACACTATATTGGATGGTTCAGGAACATAATAGCAATGAGAACAAAAGTTATTTTTATTTGTATCTGCAGAAGGAATTATATCTAATTCAAATATTATTTGCAGTTTGATTAATAATTTTTGCAATATGTGAGTTGTACATGACTTTGGTTAATGTGCAATTTTTTCCACATTGTTTAACACAGTGAAACATCCTTATTTTTATAGGCTACACAGGATCTTTAGTCTGGAACACAGATATGTTAGCTCCTGAATGAACCTCTCCTCCCTGTGTTGTCTCAAAATTACCTTATAGGCAGAGTGAATTTAAGATGAAACCTATTGTGTTTTATGATTTAATCTTTATAGTCTAAGTAAAATTAACTATAATTAATATACAATCATAGAAAAAAAATACTTGTCTAATCTCACATTGATGACTTATTCATATAATATACCTAGGTTTCATCAAGACTGGAAGTATTACACTAAACTGAACACTTAGAGAGAAGTCACCTGTGAAATCTGATGACAGATTACGGCTACTGTGGGAACACTTTCATTACCATAAGCTTGAGTACTTAATACCACACTTCAATGGTAAATGATTACCTTTTATGTCTAATTTCACTTTATTTATAAAAAAGATTACTTTTAAGAGCTCTGAAAGGATAGCTCTAAACCCCTGACATTTTCAGTGGCATATTAATAGTATTGCCAGATTTAGAAGAAAATCCTGTTCTTAGGAGCTCAGTTCAACACATGAATTCACTTTGAGACCTGCACAGGACTCAGCTGGACTCTTACCACTAGAGTTGTAGGTTAAAACTGTACCTTTACAGCTGGCAAATTTACAAGGTGCTTCCTGACTACTGCACTCTGTCCTATTTATCAAAAATCAAAGCTAAATCCATTCCTTGGACCTAGCAGTAAGAGTTTATGTAGGTTTAACTCCACAGAGTTTGTGAAGAAAACTTTGCTACTAATTTTAGTTATGACAATTTACATCTAACTTAGTTCTGGAGGATGGGAGAGGAGCGGAGAAGGAAGGTCATGTCCCATTAAATGTCTATTTTAAGACTAATATGCAGGCTTATACATGAATTAAGTGGTGTGCAGTCCTTGGCTGTCACTCTGGCCATGGATGAAATTAATCCATTATGAACATACCAAAGAAAAAATACTAATAACTGAAAATATATAGTGTGAGAAATATCTAAGTGCTCTTGACAAGCTCTGCTCTAGACAGCTTGCACTTATGGGAAAAATTGAAGAGCTCAGCATAGAAATTTCCATGGAATAAAATTCTGTGTACAAGTCCTTATGACGTGTAGCATCAAATTGCTTCAAGTAAAGAGAAAAAAAAAAAAAAAGAAAAAAAAAAATCAGCTTCCAAACTGGTTTTTATCTGGTACAAAATTTCAAACCACTTCTTGAATTAAAGGCTTGATCCAAAAATGCTTCCTCTACAATAGCAAAGTATTTGTGAGAAAGGAGGATTGAAATTCAGCCTTTCCTATTTTCTTCCTCCTTTGACATGAGTGATGCATTGTTACGGATAGCCAAATGCTCACATTTTCATGTTTTTTGGCCCAACTGGATCTTGGCAATAGTCAATGCAAAGTAGAATATCTTCAAAAAACCTGAAAATAATGTTCCTTTCACTTTCAATTACTTCAGGGTAAAATATTAATTTGGAAGAGGTAAGTTGACTTCCCTCAGGCATAAGGAGAATTAGTATCTATGAGGCTTTAACTTATTACTGTGTTAAGTTCTGAACTCTTGGGTAAAAGGACAATGCTGCTAACATATCAAATTCAATACTTTGAGCAGAACCTGAATCATATGTGATTTAAGAAAGCCAAGCATGCTGGCCTGCAAACAGGACTGCCACAGAGAGGCTTGTGAATCTCAGCAGGGCTTCCCTGACATGAAGAATAGCACTTAGGTTACTCATACTTTATCAAAACAGTTTTGTAAACATGCCCTATGTTCTGGCAAAACTTCAAATCCGTATCTACAGGCCATGTAAATTGGTTTGGCCTCACTAATAAGATGATTCTGAGCTATGAGTCCAAAACTGCAAGAATTTTTAAGAAAGTTTTAGACATAACTGTTGATCCCATATAAGTCAAAGACAACATAGTCTGTGACCTTAAGTTACACAAAATTAATTAAAAAAAAAAAAGCCTTTTCATTCTATGTGAATGAAAAAAAGACCTTATCAGAAAAGCAATTTAATGGAGAAAATAAGGTAAAAAAATACGGCCTCTTAAAGACAAGAAAAATAAAGAAAAAAAATTATAACTTCTCTGTACTTTACTCAGAAAGAATATTTTTATTGGCATCCCTAGACAATTCATCTTTAGATGAAATGAGGCAAAATTACTGCAGATAGAACTTGAGTCCAAATATTTGAGCAAAAACATATGAATATTATGTCCTAAAGAAAACTTTACCACAGACTTAATTATCAAGCTTGATAGAACATAGAACCCATAATAATAAACTAAAGAAATTATGAGAAAATTAAAAAGAAATCATGATGATTATAAGAGATGGAGGCAAAATATACTACTTGATTACTTGGAACTGTGTTAGTACATTCAGAATTTAATAGGACATGCAAATTATCAGACAATATTTCCTGTCCTCTACTGCCAAGCCCATGAGGCATCTCACATGCCTCGATTTCAACACAAAATTTCAAAGTGTGAACTGTACACTGGGGTTTTCTTGGTAATGTTTTGGAGTACTAAGATTTTTAGGAGTGTTTATTTTCTATTTCATGGCTATTTCAATAGGAAGAATATGTCTGTGATTGCACTTTTGATGAAACCTCTTATTTAAATCTCCTTACCTGCCATGGAAAGATAAAAAGACACTGTAGTGACAGCATCTGTATTGGGCATAGCTCCCACAGGGGAAATTACCCTTTAATGGTGTTAAGCTTGATGGTGTGTGAATGGTTATGTGGTACTTGAAGTGAATGAACCAATTCATCTTTCAGATTAGGGCCACATGCCTGTAAGTGATAAGTGCTTTGTCTCAAAAGAAGAAAAAAAGAACACAATAACATAAAAATATTTTACTGTCACATTTACTACCACCTGATGTTAAACTAACTTCTAGAAAGGGTGCAGTAGAATGAGTGAAATAAATCAATGAAGAAAATTTCTTTGCTTCTTTCCAGTCAAGCTGTATTTTAAATATTAATATTATTCATGACATAAAAAGACTAATTAATATATAGAGAGGGAACTATTTTTGTTATATGGAATGACAGAATAATAAATAATAAATCATTTGTGCCCAGCTTGAATTTATTAGATATTTCACCTGAGTGTTGTTTTGAACAAATGACCAACCCACATTCTTTCATTTGTTACTTTTCCAGCTCAGTTTTGTGCTAGGCCAAACAATACTTAAATAGGAGAGAGACAGGGAAATTCTGACATAGGCAATTTCTTGCATTCCAGTAAAACCTATGAAGAGACCACAGGTTTTTTATTAAATACATTAACCTGAAAATTCTAAAGTCATTCTGCAAAGTGTCTTTTCTAGGCAGATAATCTAAAGATGACAGGAAAAACCACTGTTTTTCATATCCAACTGCAAAAAAAGTCCAATATTGAAATGGTATTTTTATTTGTGAAGTTAGAGATGGCTAGGACTTTAAAGCACTGCTGGATATAAATGAAGAAGATGAAAATTTTGGAATAGGAAAGTTTGGAATAGATAAGACAAGACGAATCTGTAGCAAAAGATTCAAAGTCAGGTACCCGCCAATACTGCCAATACCCACCCTCCAAGTATTATGCATGACAGATTAGCCATTTCTGGATTATATCCTTAGGTCAATATTTTGCAGCCAACGATGTCAAACCTCCTTACTACCCTTAAAGAGAGCACTGTTTAGCAAAGAGATTGCAGAATCTTCTGCAAAATCCTAGAAGCAAAATTAAAAAGTCTATCACAGCTAAAGGAATATTGTAAAGTCACCTGCCAATTTCCTAGCAGGAAACACAAACTTCCAGATTCAACCAGATGATACACATTTTCCATGTTAGGTCTGGGTAAATGATCATATTCTTCAGTGGTAGTCATGAGCTGTATCACTCTCCACTAACAGTAGAGTAATAGAAATAAAATACAAATGTTATACTAGCAGCAGTGTGACTGAGTGATAGTTTGGCTACTTTACAATGAAAGGAATTTGATATAAAAGTATTTTACATGTAGAATGGTTGGTTTTTTTCTCTCTCCACCTATAAAAATATTTTTTCCCTTGCCCAAAATCTGAAAATGTAGGTACTTAAAATAATTTTGATGCTTGAAGGAGATTCTCAGAAGTGAATACATTGATATAAATGACAAATGAGTAACGCTTTTATAAAAAGCATTCTCCTTTCATAACTGTACTTGTTTCAGTGAATAGGCCCAATTGCTTTATTTCAGTAGCATCTTGGCAACATCTGGCAGATGTGCTTGTCATTCATTTACAAACTGTAGTCCGTTCATGCTCAACTCTGATCTTGTCTTTTTTAACTCATTATTTTTGACTGGTTATCAGTTAAGAGCTAAAATATTTTGTTCTGACAATGAGAAATGCTTATTAGTTACCTATTAGATGCAGTATTTTCCCTAAAAGAAATAGTTAATTGATATTAAATGCCACCAAATTATAAATTTGGCCTTTGAAAGTCAGTAAGACTTAGCTAGTGATACTCTCAATACACCACAAAAAGGAATTAGAGGAATTATCAAAGGCAGGATATTTGATGATGTTGCTCTTGAAAATTCCCTTAAGACTTTGGTGCTTCTTTCCCCTAACTAGTGCTGGCATAAAATTTACTTTGTTAATGCGGCTGACTGGAAGAGAGTTCTGTGACACAGACCCATCTTCCAGTTTCTACTCTAGCCTTTGTAGCTAAAAGAAGAGGTACCTTCTTATTCTTTCAACACCTAGGAGACACGACAGTACCAGAGAACCTCAGTGTCAAGAATGTTCAGTGGTTTTAAGCTGTTCCTTCTTAATCATTTTCTTCACCTCAGATGCAGGCTTGAGTTAAAAAAGGAAAAAAAAGATTAAAAGCTAACAGCATACTTGCAAAAGCTCTAAAAGGGCAGAAGTGACAAAAAGAAAGACAATCACTCCAAATTATAGAAACACATCCCAAATGCATCTCCTTCCCATGATCCACAGGACAAACTATAAATGACTGCTTAACCTGTGGGTCTAGATTCTCAATTCTATTTCCTATTCTATTTGGTATTCTCAGATAACATTCAGAGAAAGTAGCTGTTGTGGTGGGGAGGGATACTGACTTCTGTATCCATGTTTATCCCTGATATAGGCTCCCGTTCCCTGGGGGTCCCTCGGAGGTTGCCCACTATTATCATTCCCCTTTATCACCTTCCCCTTTCTTCTAAGAACATATTTATCTCTTGGTCAGTCAGGCATTTCAATCTGTAGTCAACCACATTACTGGCTGCTGCATTCTTCATTGTAAATATTAATATTGGTTGGGCATCTGCTCAAGTGTGAAATAGTCTTTTAGCTACCAGGACTGTGTTTGGCAAAGCCCTTATCAGACTTCTAGGCAACATGAAGCTGAATCTCTTTCCACTCAGATAAGCAACACTCTTCTTTGAGCCACTCACATTTCTTTTTTCCCTAAATTAATTTTAAATTCTCAGCTGTCAGATGTGACTCCCTGTGTGGCCATATAAATGTTTGTGCCAGAAGAACAGGCACTGGAGGGAGGGATGGGAAAGAGTGATGGTGCACGGCAATTGGAAACATGCATGGAGCAAACATTTCTTCTGACACACACACACACACACAGGTTAAATACATCCACTTAATAATGCCCCCATCAAATACAGTTTGCTTTCAATAAAAGGATACATGGAATGTAAAAAATGCCATCTCAAATAAGATCTACTAGTCATAAACATATTTCAGTGGAATTTCAGGGATTCAGTTGCATCCAAAACCACTGCTTCTCTTAGAAGCTCCAGCATGAGTTAAAGCAGAGGGAGACTGACCAATACAAAGTTTCAGGAACATTTGCTTTGATAGTTTCTTTGAAGGAAAGTGTGTGCATAACTTATTGGTACAAACTCTCCCCTTTGGGGGTTGTCAGTGGCCTTTATTCTAACAGTATGAGCAAGAGGAAAAAAAAAAACAATAAAAAAGACAGGATTAACCATCATGTTTGTGGCTTGCTTCCCCCTTCAATTTCAGATACTACACTAGCAGGTTTCCTTGACAATTTTTATTTCTGCTTTTCTGAATATCATCTCACATAATTTTTCTTTGTCAATTACACTGTCAGTTGCTTTAGAAAAAAAGAGAAATCTTCATTTCTCTCTTCCAAATCTTTCAATTTTCTTTTTTTTCTTTCCTACATGCATGCAAAAAAATTGATGTGACTTTAGATAATGTGTATAAGACATACTAGTAGGAAGCTGTCAAAATTCCATGTACTGGCTTTGGCCTCAGAAAAAGTCTCATGTTAAAGAAATATTTCAGAGATCAGCCACCTTGGTGGCTGATACTGAATGACAACAGGCTATAAGCAAGTACAAAACAATGGGAAATGCACACTCAGTAACTTTTGGTTACCAAGAACAAGCAGTAAATATATGAACTAGGCAAGAATCCACAGTGAATTACCCTAAGTGTTCAAGCACTAAGAGTAAAGCAATTCAGAATATACTCCAGATCATATCTGTAGAGTTTATGCCCTTCCTTGCTGGTCCATGGGATAACAGAAAGTTCTCAATCTGCAAGAATTCTGTGAAAAGACTAGAGATATTTACTGAAGGCTTTCCTTAAGTAACAGTGCTGGTCACCAGCGAGGTCTTTCTCACTTTGGTGTATGCAGCATATTTGAGACTTACATTTCAACTATAGCAGTGCCATTCATCTATTTTATCATTAAGGTCTGGTACACGAAAAATAGAGTAACACAAAATTACTTGTGTGGGGCATTCCATCCCAAACCATGTAAACACATGCCAATAATAATAACTCACTTTTTTAAGATCCAAGTTCCTAGATCACCCTAATGGAATAATTCATAGCATTCATTCAAAGCTACAGAAAATATGAATATATATGCAGAAAACAAAAAATATTTATATGGTATATATTTAAGTAAAAAAAACCCTGAAAGTGTAAGGGATAATGAATTCACTTTGCACAGGAAACCTAACTTTTTCTCCGTAAAAAGCAAAATATTTTGTAAATCATTTGTATAATAAAGTATTATATGTACACACAAACAGATAAAAACTCTAGAGGCTAAATTTATTAAATTAATTCTTCTTGGGAAACAATGAAACAACACAGCCAACCAAACTGAAGTCCGTTTGTGATGACAGTTGAGGTGGTACTTCTTTTCTGTCACCATTCAAAGGTGACAATAAAGACCAGTGTGTGTGCATTTGGACTGACAGGGGCGAACTTCAGTGACTCAGATTTCCAAGTGCAATCTGTACAATGATTAATCAGGGAAAGGGATATCTGTGCCCTTCTCATTTTTAGTATTCCCCAGAAAGGAACCCAAGATCAATATACTCCTCTCTTGCTATATTCACTGGCCTCAGTCTTCTTGTAGTGTAATGTTTTGCTTCCTACATACTTGTTTTTCCTGTCTTGAGTCCCTTATAAGCTGAAATAATTTAATCAAGCTTTACCAATGATAGTGTATCTTTCCTATTCAGCTGTACACTGGGCTTTCAAATTCAAGGCAGTTACCCTGAACAAATTGGGTTTTTTGTCTGAAAATGCAATTTTCTTTTGCTTTTCAATGTCAATATTAAAGTCAGCGTTCTTCTGTTCACTCCCTGATTTTGTCCACCTGAAAAATGTAAGTCATCGCTTCTGTAAACAGCTTCAAGACCTGCTGCTGAAAATATTATATGACAACTGGTTACTAATAATTGATAACAAAAATAAGTTAAATTGCGCTGGTTTCTTACAAAATTCTGAGTTTATTTTGGGGTTATGGGTTAAAGTACAGCTGGACCAAGAGAAATTAAAATCCAAACCATAAACTAGTTAACAGCTTTATCTCATGTGACTGTAGAAGGTGTCCCCCTTTTATATTCTTACTACTGTTTCTGGTCTGCTAATGTGTGTGGTATGTCACAGGATTACTGTGGACTGACAAATTTAGGAGAACAAAGGAAGTCAAAATCCTTAGTGGAAAAGATGAATCTCTTCCCTGAGATTACAAGTTCAGTTCTTTGGGATGCTTCTGATAGACTTTGTCTGATTTTCACTCTACAGTCAAAAGTTTATTAAATTCTTCCTTCCATTTTTTTTTAATTAGACTTAAAAAGTGTAAACAAATGTCAATAAAAGGACGAAAAATATGCTGTTATAGAGTCCTACATTCTTCTCACAAGATACTGTAACTTGCACATTTCAGATCTAGCTTTTGTGTCATGCTTAGTATGCACAAAGAGCAGAGATTTAGAGCTGCCCGTATGCCAGGCAAGGTCACAGGTGGGAGATTTGCACTGGCAGGGACTTTTAGTAAAGAAGAAAAGCTTTACTCTATCCTTTTATTTCTCCACAATCAAGCTTAAGGGATCCACAGAGTGGGAATGATGCCTGCACTATGGTGCTATCCTATTGCTCTATCTGGGTGTGATTTTGCTAATTATACTAACATGAATGAAGAGGCACAATCTTGGCTATAAGTTCTGGTTTTTTTGGTGAAAGACTTTAAACCGGATTTTATGAACCAGTCATGAAGTGCTTTCTGACACAAATATCACCAACTGTTCCTTGTATTAAAACAACAACCATTATTCACAGAAAACTTAATACCTTTTTTGACTGTACTTTTCAACCTACTGTAAATGATATTGTTTATAATTTACATTCCTCAGTAGATGTTCATAATAAGAAAATAGAAAACACATGGGGTTTTTTATTATCTACTCAGAGTTGAGATACTGCGTTTTAAAAAATATATAAGGATCTAGAGGACAGCTGTCTCTTCTCTAGCTCAGAGGGGTTTCTGACTTCTGTATTTTGTTTTAAGATATGTTTTTTCATTCCAGCAAGTGACATTCTTGTAATTTTATAAAATAATGTAAAATAAATGGGGAAATCCATGTAAGTTAAAAGAAAAAAAAATATTTAATAACTTTCAATACTTTTGGAAATCACCTGTTTTTCTTCTTAAAACTACCTTTCTTTTTTTAGGAAAAAGTTTAGATCTATGTACTTAAAATACTTTAGCTTTTGATGAAACATATTTTTTACTGAAAAAATGTTACTGCTTTTTTTTGTGAACACAACTAGTGCTTTAAATATATTTTCCACATCTTACATCACTTTACAGTAGTCTATGACACAACTGAAACAATAGTTTCACAGATCCCTTTCATGATATTTGTCTGAAGCTATTTTGCTGTCATTATATGAATGAATAGAAGGCAGAAAGGGACAAAAAATTGGAGTAATTTTAATGCATATGATTAAGTAGTTAGAGTAAGGGTATCACTGGATTATGCAGCATCTGTGGTTAATACAGACACAGTACTAGAAGTATAGATACAGAAATACATTTGTACTAATAGCAAAACATTATATAATATATCCATATAACAAAAAATGACACTTCTCACAGGTACACTGCTGTGAATGCAGCTTCACGCCAGCAGCGCTGATGAAGGTGCTCTGGTCTTTCACCATGCTCACACATAAAAACACAAGTCAGGTTCTGTTGTATCTTTTATTCCTATACATTAACCTGAATATATGCAAGGCAGACATGCATATTCAGCAATGCTACAGCTGGACCTGGAGGTTCTCAACTCCCTTTTAGCATCTGCTAGAACCTCTAGGTTTCCAAAAGCTTGGAAATGTTTTCACAATCATCATCAAAAAACTCTGTTAGGATTATATTATGTTAGGAACTATTGTGTTGCCCTTGCAGTTCACTTTTTATAGTTTCTTTATTCAGATATGTTTTTTAAAACCTAGCTGTTAGATGATGAATTATTTTCTGCCTTGTGGAACAACCTCAGTAGACAGACCAGGCACACACATATGGACAGCTAAAAGCCTGGAAACCTGAAAATTCTGCTAGAGATTGCAAGTGTTTCCAGGGTGAAGAGGTAACTGAGTTGAGTTTCTTAGGATGATATGCTGCACTTAGCTATCTAAGTTCAACCACATATGCCTAAATCTTCTCTTTTTGATGTGGATTTCAGTTTTACCTTAGCTGGAATACAACTTAGAGATATTTGGCACTCTCCTGTCATGTAAGCAATGAAAAATTTCAAGGTTTATCCTCCTCATGTTTCTTTGATAAAGACTTTACTAGAGCACATCAAGCATTTCAGTTTAATGATAAAGTACAAGCAAAAGCTTATGGCTGGGAAGTGAATGAGTGAAAGACATTTGGAAATGCTATATGCAGTAGCTGATCAGAGACAAAGCCAACAAAAATAACACTGGATGAAATCCACACAAAAATCCTTCTTTAACTGGTACATAAGTATCCACAAGAGTGTGCCATGCTCCTTTATGCCCTGCTTGCCACTGCAGGTTCCTAATGTCACTCGGGGTGCCTGTCCAACTCTGCTTTGACAGACATCCATGTAGGAGAATGGGCACCTGCTTTCTGCAAAAAGATCCACTGCAGCGCTGACCACGATGGTGGGGACAGACATCCTGCTCATGTTTGACACATGGATCAATGTGTCAGGACAGCACCACCCAAGGCAAGAGCCCTCAGGGAAGAGAAGGGAGGTAACACCCTCTAAGGGGAAGCATCCATGCTGACCTTCAAGACAAGCTGCAAACCTGCTTCCCACTCCCTTCTGTTCAGGGACACAAGCTAGACAACCATGTCAGTTATGCTCATTGTTTTTATTTGAGTGTTTTTCAGAAATAAATGAAACTCTTGCTTGTATCAAGGGACACCCTGAGAATGGGCTCAATTTATAGAGAAGCAAGTATTGTCTGATGTGCATGACTTGAAACACAAGAAACACTGCTAGTCACTGAATGGCAGTCTGCAGCATTAAACTTACCCCCTCTGTGAGCAGCATGTCTTTTCAGGATTAACAATTTATGAAGTTAATGCACATGTAAGTATGCAGCTGTCCTTTTCTATTTTTAATAACTGAAAAGAAAATGTCACCATGTAAAGGAGAAAAAAGCTGTTTCTCAGTTGTGACTGTACAGAAAAAAGTAGCAGAGTTATTATCTGTGCTGTAAAATGGTACTAACAAATTTTGTCATGGGGCTTAAAAATACCAGATAGATCAGAAAATTTAAACTTTCTTCATTTTGCTTTTATGGTATTATTGAAGTGTTCTTTGAAAGAACTTATTTTAACTCTGATTGTAAAATGAATACTACCCTATGTGTAGCTTTGTATAAACAAGGATTAAACAAAACTACTTGAGATATTTCACTATTTAATTGCATTTTCTTTCTGTTTTACACAAGACTTAATACAAATAATCCTTGGCTTTTCTGGGCATTTATGTATGAAGAATCCATAAGTACTTTGCAAAACTACATACATGAAGGAAAAACTTTTAGTGTTTAAATGCAGTAGCTCTCTGAGAGGGTTTATACGTAAACGTGTATTTTTCTCCTTGCCACCAGTTTCTTGGATGTTGGTAATGGATGTGCTATAAATACTTTGATAGGAACAGAATCTGCAGCTGCATGAAAAGATAAATTTTGAGCAATAAATATTTTGGTAGGATATCAGAAAAATTTCTTGCTTATTTGAAAAGTATTGTGAAACTTGTGCAGTAATGATCTGCAAAAAGCCAGACAAGAAGAGGACTGATACAGGAATACAAAGGTGGCCACAGACATGACTACATGGAAAGTGAAGATGAAAATTGAATTGTTGAGCTGGAGAAAAGTGGGTTCTTTTGTTCAGAATCATACTTGAGATGAGTCTCATTTAATATCTGTAGTAATGACCTTCAAGAATAAAGATACTGACCTTCAGATATGACCTTCAAGATAAAGAAGCATGCTGCAGAAATGTGGTGACACAAAGTTGTAAGATATTACAGAGTAAAAGTCAAATGAGGTGATGCTGAAGACCTAAATAATAGAAACAGGATGGAAGGTAATGGAACAAAAACGCATCTGGGAAATGATCAACAAGATTTTGTTCTTTAAGCATCTGAGTGGAAACAAAAAGGAGAGCCAAGAATTGGTTGTGCTAATTGATCATAGTTCCTCTGAACAAAGTAATATGGTCATTAAGGAAGAAGTTGTATGCAATTCCAGAAAATAACAAGTGAGGAATACCCAGAAGGAAAAACTGTACCGCTCTGCAAGGTACAGGTAAGACCTGACCCAGAATACTGTGTTTAATTATGGCTTCTTACACTTATGAAAGACAATTCAAATTAAAGAAAATATTTCTAGCTTTTGTCCTCTTTTTTTTTAATGCTTTTTTTTTTTTATTTGAAAGCCCAAAAGAAGAAAAAGCAATGCAAACAGAAATGGCAGTGTTGGTACAAAAATACATTGATTTTAAACCATTATGGGTTCAGAAGCTTTCTAACAAGCCAGAACAACAAGGTTTTGCAGTCTGATAAGTTTATACACATGTGGTTATTTGAGACAGTAAAAATTCAGTAAACTGGGAATTGCCTTCCAGCCACATCTATGATGAGATCCCCAAATTAACTACAGCTTTGGGTTGGATCTGCATAGATAATTTCCTTATAAGTACTTCTCAAAATCATTTGATAAATTAAGGCAAACAAGAACAAAATCAAAACCAGGTTTTCCCTGAATTGCTTGCGCTGCGGGCCGACAGATTTTCTTTCTGGGACTTGCACTCTTTGCAGCTCACGTCCACTCTCAGTCGACCCAGTGAGGGCACCAGGCAGAAGCAATCTTTCCTCCCCTTGCCCAGCCTACATAGCAGTGCAATGCACCAGCTTCCAGCAAAATGAATGCAACCTGCTTTCTGTCATGACTCACAATGAAGCTGGTCAGTTATAAAAACCCCAAAATTTTATAAATCCTGCATTCTGCCCAGAAAAACAATCAAAAAACCCCAACCTGGCAGGTCTTCCCAGGAATTTGCTCTCCAGCTGGAAGTAGCACATACATTGTATGCATGGTGCTACAAACATGGTGATTAACAGCGAAGCTCTCAGCAGAGCATGCGGAATCAAGACAGTGTGCCATACTGACAAGAAAGGGTTGCAAAATATTTTGGAGGCAGATGAGGATAATAATCCAAACAAACAAACAAAAAAATATTGCACAAACTTTATACTGGTAGGAGACAGGATGAGACTGTGTTAGAAGATCTTCTAGATTCAAACAACTTTTATTATCTATTTAAAACTATATAAGCTGCTCTTGATCTTTTGGAAACTTTGTTAACAGCTCTGTTAATGTGTAATGATAGCAGGTCCACCTTTTAGTGAAAACTTGTCATCATAATTGGAGAGCATGTACCCAACATGCTGTTGATTTCATAAGACTTCATCACTTTCTTGGCTGTCAGTCTCAGCAATTGCAATGTTATGTTCCTTCCTCCCACACTGTAATTTCTTTAGCACAGGGCAGGCAGTGGAGCATGATGTTTATGCTGCTATCTCGACTGCTGTTGCTACTTCACAAATGCATCTGTGATACAAGTTGCTCAACCATTATGAGAATAATAATGTATTATGAAGCAGGCTACCTATTATGCTAGAATTATTCAGTAATAGTATTTTTAATGTATATTTAATTTCAATCATCACTACAATTTGCATAGAGCTGCCTACAAGTCTCGAACAAAAACAAATAATTCTAATCCAGAGTCATTAGTGCTAGAGTTATGAAGTCAATTCATACACATATGAAAACCTTTATTGTTTCAGAAAGGTAAGTCTTTTGGGGTAACGTTAATAACCTGTTTCCTTATTTTATATGCATTAAAGATCAATTACTTTGTTTAGAAAAAACAATATACTGTGTTTACTTTTGTGACAACATGCAACATACTTTTCTCCTTTGAAGGTCTCAGCAGCAACTGAATAGAATATTCACTGCCACCAGACCCTAAATATCTGTCCATTGAAGAAGAACCTTTACAGTTTCTTCCATACTCATCTTGAAAAACACGAATTTGTATTTATACACCTGTGCTATGATTCCAGGAGGGAAACACAGACTTAAAATCCCTCTGGAAGCCAAAGCAATATATCTTTTTTGTAATATATTAATAAGGCAGGTATCTGGCATATATCAACACAAGTGGTCGTCAACAGAAGCAGAATTCAAGGGACATATGTAAGCAGCAAGGGCAGACATCCTCTGATAGATTTTGCTGAAGTGGGACAAAAGATCTAAAGTTTAAACTCTGTGCTCTTCTCTCTGCACCTCTGGAAGAGGTAATTAGCCCCTGAAACAGTAAAGAAAATAATGTGCTGGCACCTCTGGCACCTCAATTCACAGCCCGATAAACAAATCTATTAATAAAACAACATTTCAGTGTTGCATCAATAAATATCACTTTTGTTTGGTTCTGACATTGTAGATCAGAGATGTTCCTTTTATCAGTGAGATACTATATATTTCTAATGTAAACAACAGTGCAGCCTTTTAATTCATATTTTAGAAGCTGTTTCGCTCAATAATCCTGTAGTTCATAGATAATATTCTTGGTGAGCAGGTTTCCTGATATGTTGCAAAAGACTCTACCCATAACAGAATATATTTAATATGATGACTTTATATTCTCTATAATTTCATCATTAACAGTTACGGAAAATTAAAAGAAAATGTAGATAGGTATAGCACCTTATTAATTAGCATCACAGTGTGTGCAGAAAACGTGACATAAATGCAACATATCATCTACTACGGAAAACTATTGTGCAGATTGTCTATTATGACTTGTATTGGGACACTAGATAAAGTATAAAAGATGGTGCCCACATAAAGTAGTTTTCATTTATTTTACTGATATCAGTGCTGTTATACGAAAAAAATCCATTTGGACTTATTTTTCTTTTTCAAAATTTTATGTAGCCCAGTCCCACATTCCACTACTCTGCATAGACATTTCAGTGTCAATTTTCTTCAGCCTACAACCTAAATTAATGGAATACAGTGAAATCTTTGAATTGTAGCATAAGGCTGAACTGTGCAAAGAAAACCTGTACAGAAAAATACATAATAATAAATACAAGAAAACTCATGGAAAACTCTACTGGTCAAGGATTGGCCAGACACTGTGTTTTGGCAGTGTTCCCTGAACAGTGATATGCAATGCCAACAAGGTTTTTTTCAGACAGTGTTTGGGCACAGCTTTAACTAGAGTGTGGGTCAGGGTCTGTTCTCTGTGGTCAGTTGCATATGGCCACAGTGGTTTTGGGTGAAGAGAGGTTTATTGTATAAATGGGGACCGTTCGTCTCAGAAACAGCTAGGGTTTTTTTAAGTTGGTACAAAGAACACAGTACAGATGGCCAAAATTGACTTAGCACTCATTTCTGCTTAGCTTTCCTCTATTCCTGTGCTGAGAAGCCTAAGAAATAGCTCATGAGGGATCGAAACCATACAATCTAACTGGTGTTGGACAAGCACTTCTGCCTGAGTCTGCTTTGCTGCTGTTTTTCTCTAACGATGCAGAAACAGAGAGCAAACAGGCATTACCTAATCCTACAGCAGCTCTGACACTGGGTTAAGCTCTCCACAACAGCCTCACATGCCTTCAGTGCTGCAGTATGCCACAGAGTCACTCTTCTGAAGTCTAAAGATACCTACTGGTACAAGACACTTGGGACAAGTAGTGAGGTGACAGTCATTTCTCCAGTGGTATCTCCAAATGCAATACATGTGCATTACAATTTAGCAAGATTTTACAGTTGAAATCATTAGGAGTTTCTTGTTGCAAAATGGTTTGAAACAAAGAAAGCAATTCTAGCTTGAAAGCAGATTTGCATACAGGAGCTTAATTTATCAAACTGTGGGATGTATTTTGGAAAAAAAAGAATACAAACAAAGAAAAGGAGAAGCATATTTAAGATGATTATGCCCTCCAATTACATACATCTTTACTCCCTGTACTTATCTTCTGACATGTAGAGCTTCTATTTTCCAAATAAAACACCTCAACACCTTAATTGAAAACAAATATGTTGAAAAACAGAGGAAGAAGCATTTCCTAATCCTGTAAAGTGAAATGATATAAAGCCAGCAAAGAGCACAATAAGAAATACAGCCTAATTGGTGATAAAATGTCAATATTCCAATAGATGTATACCTGCAGTCCATTAGATTTAATTAGGCTCTCTCAGCAAGCAATAAATCATGAAAAAGATGAATTGAGAAAGAAGTCAGCTGACTGCTGGGAAACACTCACAGGTTGATGTACCAAGGCTAATCTTTAGAGTAAATTAAGAACTAGCCCAGACATGTTAAACAGAGGATTTGAAAAAAGGAGCAATGTCTTAATATTAGTACAGGATTAAGAGATTACACAGAGGCACTGTTGATCTACTCAGGTGTTAATTATGATCCCACTTATTGATATCATAAGAAAGTATTAAGAAAGACTCAAATGAACGGAAGCACTAGACTGGAAAACTGGGCCCGTTACACACAGCCCCATTCTGAAAACTGGTAACAATTATTGAGCAGCATGTGGACACTGCAGCTTCACCCTCCTTCAGCAGAGCTCCATGGAGTTGACCCTCTATACTCCATCAACTGGATTAAAACCTACAGTTCACAGGGTGTGCATGGAAAATGAAATGCAAATGAACTGCTGGTCACATCTGCAGGATCAGGGCAGAAGAGCAGCAAGTGCAACACGCTGGCTGAGCACACAAAACCAATCAGAAAAAGAGGAGATGAAGATGAGAAAATAAAAGCAGTAGTTCCTGCAGCACTGAAGAACAAAAACACAACAGAATTTAATGCATCTGCCCAAATAAAAACCATGCTTTTTTGCTGAGATCAATAATGGGATTTTATTTTTCCATGGTTCTTTGCAGTTCTTCATTAAAAAGACATCTGAAAAAAGCATGTGACATTTTAAAGAACTTTAAAAGCACCTCAAATACAGAGCACATGAAGAAAAAGAAGGGGAGGTTTTGGGTTAATTTTTGGTGGAGGCCAAGGCACTATAGAATAAGATGATACAAGAAAACATATTTTCAGATTTGCTCAGAAAGTAACTACTGATTTTTTAAATTGTTTTGTTTTGTTTTTGGAACATAATCACAATAGTTGTCAATTCTACTTATTTAAAATTGATCGGATGAAACTTGGATAGAACTGACACAAAGTGCCATTTCCCATAGGACAGACCTTCTTTTGTCATGTATAAAAAGCAATAAATAGTTTTCTTTTATTCAAAAGTGATGCTATGGCAGTTTGCATTATGCCTTGAGACAGACATTTAGTTTGCATATTACAAATAGAATGGGACTCGTGAGAGCAGAAGGTTGAAGTCCAAGTTTCTATGTGTTTTGGCTTTCAGGAAGAAATTAAATATTTTTTTAAACTTCTGCTTCTAATCTACCCCTGTGAAATTTTATAGCAGAAAGGAAGAGAGAGGAAAAGCTCTCCAGGTGTTTGTAGATTTAACCATTATTTCTTGTTTGCCATTTTTAGCTGTATATTGATATTCTATGAAATTAGCTCAGTAGTAGGTAGGGAGATAGCCAGGAGTAGGGATTTATTTTCTTAACTTAGGTACAAAATACTCTCTGGCTCTGTGGTACTCTTCAATTTGAGCCCATCCAAGCTACTGACAGCTAACACATTACATCAAGAATTATCCATGGCATATTTTCAGAGCTGCACCTGAGCACCAGGGCAGTACTAACATGCATCAAGTGTATCACTTCTGGCACCAGACAAGCTTCATCAGCACTTGCTGAAGATGTGCTTGACCACCCTTGTAGGCCTGTCCTGTGGGAGGTAAAGAGTGTCCAAGATCCTCTATGCCTTCAGCACCTCATTCTTCTTAATTTTGTTTTTTATTAATATGGAGATTAATATTTTCAGTTTTTAAAAATTCAGAATTTTTTATTTTCAGTTCTTAGAAATGGTAGAATATCCATGAAACCTCTGCATGTTTGCTGTGTTTAAATGCACTATTACTGTGACAACATCCAATGAGTCCACACAGCAAGGGGAAATTTGCTCAGTGATTTCTTTGCTAATGTGCAGGCTTTGGAAGACCGGCACCCTTCCCTGGCATTTCTGATAAATAAGATCTGCTAAATGACTATTTTTCAATAAATTTCCTGGTAAAAATTGGTGAGGTTTCCCTATTGGATAAATATTTGAGAAAGGTTTAAATCTCCATGTAAATTTATTTGTCGGAATTTTTTTTTAATTACCTTTTAGAATATAATTTAGATGTTAGTTAGATCATAGACTTCTGGCAGTACTAAAGCATTTACTGTTCAAATTCTTTAGTGAAAGGACTCTCAAAATCATTTAGGTAGTAACTGCAACCCAGACATGCAGCCACATCCTTAGACTCATGTAGAATATATACAGAGATAGGATATTTTTGGTAATAACTTGAAGATTTGTTTGATTAGCTAACTCCAGTTCAGAAGAGTTGACCTTGCTGTGACAGAGTGCTTGATATTTGTTCAGTTTAAAATTATGTACAGTAGCCTAGGTTTGCTGATGTGTTTTTGTGTTTTATTAAAGCCTACTAATACTGCCATATTTTGTAAAATAAATAATTTGCTTTATAAATTTTGAGAAAAGAACATCAAACTCTCACCTAAACCAGTCTTTGTTTCCTGCAACAACCTTGCACTGAAATTTTGATGAAGCTACAGAACAAGAATTAAGTATAATTTGATTCTTGCAAACCATCCTGTGCATTAATTAAAAAAATTAATCATTACAAATTACATGTCTAGTGGAAATTGGTTATTTAAGGGACAACTTGCCATATAAATTTTGTTTCAAGCTGTTTGTGTAGAAGAAAAAAAATGAAAAAAAAACCAGCACCAGACCTGATCAATGCAGAATAAAGTAACCTAGCTGAGGAAGAACTTTGATGATGGTTATCCAAAACTGCTCTTACACTTCTGTTGATGCATACATGGAATATTTTAATAATCACAGGAACAAGCCAAAATAAATAAAGTTTATTTGGTGTTTTATTACACTGAGTCTGTATTTGGACAATGAACAGCATCTACCTCCCACATCACCTGTGTTGGTACCTTTAAAGCATTTGCTGGTAGTGGAAGAAAAGCTGCTTATATTACAAAAAACTTGACATGGAATGAAAAGTGTGTCTCTATGACCCAGAGCTGTCTGGCTAACCCTTCATAATTCCTGGTAAGATAACAGTAAACATACAGGATTGCTGAGGTTAGAATGGATCTCTGGGGATCACCCAATCCAAACTCCCACTCAAACCAAGATCAATTACAGCAGGTTGCCTGGGACCCTGCCCAGTCAAGTTTTGAGTATCTCCCTGGACAGAAATTCCACAACCTCTCAGGGCAACCTATTTCAGTGTTTAACCATGCCCACAATAAACAGGGGAGTTTGTATGCTTAAATAGAATTCCTTCTATTCCCAATTGTGCTCATTGCCCTCATCCTGTCACCAGGCAGAGTTTGGAAGGATCTGGTTCCACCTTCTTTACTTTTTCCCAAAGGTATTTATAGACATTGATAAGTTTCCTCCTGAGTTTTTTTATTTTCCAGACTAAACAGCCCCAGCTCTCTCCAAGTCTTCCTATGTGACACATGCTCTAAGTCTTTAATAATTTTTGTGTCTCCAGTATGTCCATGTCTTTCTAGCATTGGGGAGCCTCCCACAAAATACAGAACTCCAGATGTGTCTCACAGGGCTGCGCAGCTGAGCAGTGCTCAGTACATATCCTGGGCTTTCAGACATGGAAGAAGCTTGCTATTTTCTTTTTTCAAAAGAACACCTTTGAATCTCTTGATATTACAGGATTCAAAGGTGGTTCATTGCAGACCGTGAAATAATGCTTAACAAGGAAGTGTGAAGATGCAGTCATTAATAGATTTTATTCTAATCCCTGCTTTTTTATTAGTTTTCCAATTTGATTCAATGAATTTCAAACTAAATGACTGAAAGTATATTATACTGCTTTTATCCACATTGCCAAAATTCGGTATCATTGTGGCAAGAAATTTTAGATTCTCTGAACTAAGAAGTAATATTACAAGGGGGGCACTACTTTTCTTACATAGAATGGGAATCATCTAAAAGTATCATACAAACAACTTCCCAAAATTGATAAGAACTTGTTATTACACTTTCTCTATCAAGATTTTTGCACAGGATCCTTCTAGAGAGAAGCATGTGAAAAACCAGAAATGACTCAACGAAGAGCTGTCAAAGCTACCCTGGTAACACCTGAATCACACAATCACAGTCAATGCTTCCCAATCACCTTCTGGATTAAAATGTGACTTACTGAAATTCTGTTTAGAAAGAGCTTTGTTGTGAGAGGAGGGTGGGTGCACAATGCCCCTGTGCCCAGCCTGATCTTCTGAATCACAAAGTGAGGGTTATTGCCTCGGCTGTAGCTTTGCTCCAGGCTTGCAGGGAAAACCAGTGGCATACCGTGGCTTCCAGTCAGCATCAGACACAGAGCCTTTGCATTTCCAGTGCAGAAGATGCAGCCAGAGCTGGCACTAATGCAAGAGCTTGGACAGGGGAAAGAAACGAGGGCTTTACTGACTACCTTCTCATGAAGATTCACAACATAGTTGGCTACCAAAACAGCAGCTTCTCACCATTTGTGGGGTGGCTGGAAATTCATCAAACTTTACAATTAATGTATGTTACATTTGGGGAGACCAGGGAGAACCAGGTTATTTTAGTCTCCATTTCCAGTACAGAATACAGAAAGGGTAGAAGATATAGGAGTGTTGTAATAGGTTATTACACTTTTGTACCTCAAGACCTGTACAACTTCATATACAGAGTTACTGTGTCTACTTCAAAGATTTCTGTACTTCTATTAGTATACTCTCCATCACCTGTGCTTTCCTTACACTTCCCCTCAGATAAAGAAGTAAAATGAATTGATATTCCTAATAACTAATAAAGAAGGAAAACTTCTTTCAAATTGTCATTTCTATCAAAATATTACACCATTTGTAACATCCATGCCTGATAAATACAAATACGAGGAAGATTATGTATTTTCCTACTCCTATATTTCTCTGTTTCACCAGAAATTTGTTCCTCAGAAAAGAATTCAAAGTATCTCTGGTTTAGGTATCTTTTTTTGCTATCTATCATACCATGTGTCATTGCATCACAACCTATATGGCATTACTACCACACTGTGAAGAAAAGTGATTTATTTACTAACAGAGGAACGTGGGCAATAAACATCTATTTAGAAAATGGAAAATAAGTGACTCTGAATTCAGTTCCTATTTGAAACATTTTGAATGTTACACATAGCTGTTCATTTCTTTTATTCATTGACTGTTCATCCAGATAATATGAGTATGTTCTAATTAAGCTAAATTTAACACCTATAAGTGTTCAGAAGGAAAGTGCTTTTCCTTTGGGATGCATATTCATTCATTTTTTTCTACCTAACTAGTATCAGCATTCAGACAAATTTCCATGATGAAAAATTGATGCCAGTCATGTGTGGCATAAAGCTGGTGATTTGTGACTGAATACCAATTTGAATTTTGCAGACATGAGACATCAATTTCCCAGTAGTGGTCCTTCTATAAGAAGCTAAAGAATTTTGAATGTTAGTACTTTCTGAAGTTCAGAAGATTTTAAAGCTTAAATGTTGGGGTTTTTTTTAAATTGTAGGGTACAAGAAACCCGAAGAAGGTTTTTTAGGCTGGATGACACAAATCAGGCTGTGGCCCATGACTTCAATACTCTATACACAAGGTTGGAAGTACTTAAAGATCACAGTTGCCTGTCTCAAAACACTGCCATGGCCACAAGAGGAACTTGCAGTAAGATAAGCCATGACAGTAGGAACTTGAGATAAGCACAGATAGGAGAAATCTTCAACAGGAAGGCACTAATTCCAGGTCTAGCAGATATAAGGTCTGGTTAGCAGATCCTGGTTAATGCATTGAGACAAAAAATTCCCACTGTGGAAACTATGGGAAAGAAAGCAACAGTCTTTGCTTAAAAAATTGCTAAGTGGAAGAAGTAAGAAATCTCCACTCCTCACAGCACAAACCAAGAAAAACTAATATTTAATAATAGCAGCAACTAAATCTTCTTTAAGGGGCTGATAAACTGTCTGATAATAGAAGCTTATAGAATGAATCCTAGTGAGCTTAAATTACTAAATTTTACAGTGAATACTATCTATGAAAAAAACCCCTAGTGTCTAGTAATAATAACTTGGTCTCCTCCTCAGGAATTTTTCAGTTACTACAGTTATATTCTGGATGCTGAAAACAGCAAAATAATAAAACTTGATTGGACTGAAAGGCAAAAATGCTAAGTCCTTTATTTTAACAGCTGAACTCAGTAGCATGAAAAGCACCAACATATCCTAAAAGCATATTCTGAAAATAATTATTTCGCTTTTACATAAAACAAAGCAATTAAAAATTCTTTTCAAATTATCTCACTTATACACACTTATCTATTTCATTCCTGCCACTATATTGTGCCAGTAATCAGCAGTGGCAAACATATGTTTTCTGCTTCCATTTAGATGCAGAAGTATTTTCAACCTATTTGATGAGATTGTGTGAAATACAACCTTTTCCTCACCTGACAACCATGTCATGTCAACAGAGAAGCTTTGTCACCCTCTGAAGAAAAAGAAATATGCTTGTCCATATGCTTGTCCTTGATAGCACGTGGACACAACAGGATTTATTAATGAAGAGTCAGAGAACATCAGTTACCTTCTAGACCACAGCAGTGATGGGGAAATTAGGCTCAATAATCCCATGCTTTTTGGAGTCACCAAAATGCTTAATTCCATTTCTCCTCACTATTCTACTGGTTGCCAGAATTCATTTGCAGCAAGTAAGCTGTCAGGAAATAAGAACACGAATGGGAAAACAAGTATTGACTCTCTTCCTGAAGAGTGGTTACAAGTGAGAGTAAAGGTATTTTGCCTTCTTCAAAATCACATTATAATGCAGTACCTAAAAGAGAGTTTGAATTTTCTGCACATAGCTTCAAATTCTAAATTTCATGTTCTTTGAATCTCATGAGCTCCAGTCATGGAACAATCTCTCTAGAACATGAGAACACGTTTCTTTAGCTATATTTGCAAATATACATCCATGGGAACAAAAAACCAAATGAGCAAAAAAACCTCCCACCTTTTCTACCTGATGTAACCTAATAACAAGCGTGACCTACAGACTGAGCTGTCAGGCTGACTCAAGCAACTTTGCCTTACATACAGGTGATTCTGAACACTGCAAGGTTATGGGAAAGTCACCATTAGAGATCAATACCAAAGTCAGTGGTGACTGCACTGTGGTTTAGAAGCACAGTTTAGCTTAGTTAACTTAAAGCCACCAAGATCCTACTCCACTAGACATTTAATTACACGTAGAGCTGAACCCAGTCTTACACCAAAGTGCTCCTTGAACAATGCTGTGAATCTCACGGCTACAAAACCTGTTCCACAGCCAGTGCAAGCAACAGCAAAGACTGCAAAAGAAATAAATCCCATTCCTGGAAGAAGGCACTGAAGGTGTTAGGTTTACTACAGGAATGAAGAGAGATATAAATCTTGCAGCATCATCTCAACATCTTCAGTTTGAGATGCAGAAAAAAATTAATTTATCTTGAATTTCCTCCTGCTCTTTTTTCTAGTGTGGAAGAGTCACCTATTGACTTCAGAGTGCTGATAAATGAAGGACTAGTTAGGTTGAAGTCTCTGAAACGACACTTTCTGAAGTAAATTCCAACTTTTATTGCAGTCAGAAGCAAAAGAGCTGTCAGAGAGATTTAACTCTCAAGAAGCAGTGTTTGGTAGGATGGTGCATTAAATTTTACGTTCTTATCAAAACACACTAATTCAAAACTGATTTACACTTTAGGGATGAAAACTGATAGAAAAGAATGTTTAAATTATCATAAGTAAATAAAACCCATAAAAGATGAATAATTCACTTTCATTAATGCTTTAGGCTGTCTTTCTCTTGAGAATTCATTCAGGAAGAATAGCTATTTCACCACTCCAATCCAGTACTACTGAAATTGGTTCTTATTATTCAAGCAGTAAGGCAGCAGACAGCATCCTCTCAGATCAGGCAGTACAATCAACTGTCTTTTGAAAAAAAAAAAAATCATTAGTTCCAGTTTGTATGGGCAGGTTTTGAAGAGCAAATGACAAATTGATTATTGTATTTCTAAATAATATTCTAAATAAGGAAATTATTATGTATAATTTATAGCCCAATATAGAAATACACCATTAGATATTGATTTTCAGTACACTGTATGTATGACTTTGCCAATTTTCTCATGTGAAGCCCCCCTGCAAGAGATCAAGAACCACTAATGACAGACTGGCAAATTTCCTACTGATGTACAGTTGTGCAAACACAGGGAGCACTTGTCACCTGTGTTTTGAGACAAAACCAGGCAGCAAACTGTGGCATGAGAGGAGCACATGTCCCAGATAAAAACCTTTGCTGAAAGAGTGTGCATTCCTGTTAAACCAGGTTCAGCACATGTTGCAAGGCCAAACTGAGCAATGTTTGGATCAGAGCTTGCTGAACACTTGGGCTGGTTTCATCTGCACCAGCCTGAAATCCACCACCTCTGGCCTCAGGGGGGAAATTACCCTGGCACAGAGATCCCCTGCAATAGGGTGTGTAGACTAGAGGCTCTTTCTGCAGGGGCCTCAAGCTTCTACTCATCTCAAGTACCTGAGCCACCACCACCTGCCTTTGAACAGCTTCTGAAAATCAGCACCTCTACCTGTACAATTTTCAATACCAAAATACACAATGGTAAATATTTTTCTGCCAGAGCAGTTACATGAGTATTTCTTCATAGAAGAATAAGAAGTAGTCCCAACTGAACAGCAGCAAAAGCTATAGATGGAGACCAATATGTTAACCCTAAAGTCTTCATATGCTTTACTCCACTAAAGTCTTGGTATTTTTCTCCTAATTTTATAAGATTTATGAGCACCCCTGAAAAATAGTATCACTTTCAGAAAAATTCTATCTTTATCTACTGGAACCAGATGACAAATAAATTTTAAAATCCTAATTACAGGAGCAGAGATAGTAGTCTAGATGCTAAATCAAACCCAAAAAAGCAATAGGGGCAGATGGCCTGAAATAAGAATTCTTTCATGCAATGAAAAATCTTTAATCCTTAAAATGGAATAACTCCCAGGGCTTCTAGAAGTTTTTGGCCTAAAGACTTATATTTTTAATGTGTTAACTACTTCTGATGTTTTTCTTTATACAATCTTCAGTGTAGGTTGCAATGCATTTTCAAATATTTGTGTGCTAAAGTGGGAGAATGCTTTACTTAAAACATTTTCTCTGCAGTATGAGGTTTAACACTACTTCATTGTATTACAAAAGCTCCACCTCTGATAGCCTTTGTTAAAACTGCATTTCCTTTTTTGTAAGAGTTTCTATATAATTTCTTTTTAACCTCTTCCATTTGGTGACATCATATTAAAATTGCAAAATATTTCACAAAGACAAGGCAAAATGCATTCTTGAAAATTTGGGATTTTCCCTAAGAAATGTACACAGTGGATGGAGGCAAAAGATAAGAGAGGACCACTCTTTTCTGTGTCCAGCTTGGGACAAGCTCAGGAGAGGCAATTAATCCTTAATATAATGGAATAGAACTGTGTAATATTTTTTTAAATAATATTTTTTTTTTAAAAGCTATACATTGCTTGAAAATCATGATCTATCCATACCATATGGCTCTGGATTCCCACTTCCAAAACTTCCAAGGAAGATTTAGATGAATTCAAGTTCTTATCAGGGTCTGAAACTTATGACAGCAACATCCTCATAAATAACCCCCAATTTAGTTAACTAAATAAAGTGAATAGTAATTACAACTGCTTGCTTAGCTAGGAATTGCTCTATCCAGTCCTTACATCTCTTGAAACAAATGGCTGTGGTGTGCTAAACATGAATCAAATACCTACATGATCATTTCAAATAATGAGAGGGTTTAAATGCTTAAAAAACCCAACTGATCCTTTGACATCAGGTATGTGTCTTTACAGGACTGAATCTACCATGTCGATTCATCTACCAAGCTGATTCAACTCCTACCACCATCAAGTGGCACGATTAGGTGAAAATGAATTCCTGGCAGAGATGTTTCATATACTTGATATTATTTCTTTAAACAAATAAGCAATTCCTTATAATTCCTATGATCACCACAGTTCTTTAGAAAACAAGTTTCAATATTGGACTCAGAAATTGACTTCTTTGACCTTATTTTGTAAGGAACAATCCAGACAGGGTAACCTTGCTGTTGGCAGCATTAGAGATGAAGCTGATCTTAATTCCAGTTAAAGTCTTGCATGCTCTTTGATCACATGAAACAAGGTCAAATTTATTTTACCTGAAGGTGTACCCTCTAAAACTCAGAAAAGTGCTACAAAGAAGCAATAGAATCATTCATAATTTAAATGACAGCATGTTTTATACAAAGGACTGTCAAGGAATATGATAAGGCTATGAAGT
This sequence comes from Illadopsis cleaveri, assembly GCA_013399915.1. Lineage (NCBI taxonomy): Eukaryota > Metazoa > Chordata > Aves > Passeriformes > Timaliidae > Illadopsis > Illadopsis cleaveri. The sequence goes on from VXBB01006885.1 coordinate 826,045, forward strand.
AAATTGAATAGAAGTCAAGGAATCAATTGAAGGTGGTAGAGCCAAATCAGAAGGATTAAAATCACAGTTAAAAGAAAGGGCACTGGAAATGAAAGTAATTAGAGACAGATGTAAAATCACTTTAGTGATTGCCTAGCATATTTCTAGTATTTTACAAATAAAAAAATAACTGCCTATCAGGAGGAAGTAGTTATTAACAGCATAATAAAAAGAGAATGGAAAGAGAGAAACGTGAAGAACAAAAATGCATAGTAAAGAAGATGTGGCAGCCTGCAAACATACTTCAGTTGTAAGCTGAGGTGCTTTTAGTGAATGAAGTTTTCTTACTAATGGAAATATATAGAGTCTCTTACAGAGCTTGCATAGTCTTGTATAAATGTCAGCAAAAAATGCTGAATAAAGATACCATGCAAGTGAAAATGGAGTAGCTTAAATTCTGATTTTCCCACTAATTTCTTCAGGATTTTTTGTGCAATACTGAGGAACATTGTCTCCGGTGTTTTATTTGACTTATTAGTGGTAAATAAATCAAATTCTTTTTCCCGTCTTCAACACATGCACATAGATACAGCAGTCGTATAAAACATTAAAACAGCAGAAGAAATAAGGTAATGTTGCCCAATTGTTTATCTAAATATAAACCTTTATGCTCTAATTACCAGCCAACTTCATAAGAGATGAAACTAAAGGTGGGAAAATGAGAACACCCACTGAAATGAAGCCATGTGACATCCCAGGTTTCTATCCGTATCCATGTCCCTGAAATGTTCTTATTGCCTGGCAGTATCTCATTAAGATGAATGGGTCACTTCACAAGTCTTTGGAGACTTTCTGAAAGGGCATAGAGACATGAAAGAGAGAAATAATAGCATTTACTTTCTCCATCATTTCATAAATATTTACTGGCATGGCAATCAGGTGCTTAACGTTTAAAAAAATGACACAAAGAACCACTTGAGTTTTTTTAGATTTTTCACTTTCCCTGCACAAGCTTTCACACTTGAAACACATATACATTTTTTGTTTTGTTCTGTTTCGAATTCTTGGCAGGTAAAGGCTTCTATTTATATTGGTACCTCTCAAATACAGCTTCATGAGAGGTAAGTGATAATACACATTCAGTGTGTATAGGTTGCTTTGAAAGCCTGTTAATGCAGCCCTCTTCCTTTTTAGTACAAATGTACCTAATGTAGTTTCTCCAGCTGCTCTGAAAGTTGTTAATTTGTCTTCAGAAATAAAAGTAATCCTTAAAGCAGCAGGATAAGTCTGCTGTTAGGCTAGCTTAACAGGAATTTCAGCCTCCTGATCAAAGAAATGGGAGTAGGTAGAAAGACATGGTGGGAACTGAAGATCTGGTATACCTCTAATTAGGCCAATGTAATTTCCCAGGGAGCTGAGTAAAGGCTTAGACAATTTCATGTCAATCTCCTGTTCAAAATTTGCTGAGATGGTATGCTTCATCCACCACATGGTGGGGATCTAGCCAAGCTCCTTCCCCCTTGAACCAAACTGCCTCTCGATAAAGGTGAAGATTTCCTTGCTGCCCAAGGTAAGTGAAGCTTTCCTGATACAAAAAAATTCCAAAAAACCAAAACCCAAAATCATTCCACAAAACAGTCACTACTTCATGTCCTCCTCATTCTGTGTGGATTCTTTCTCTGCCTTCCTTCAAGGAGTTACAAAAGACAGTCATGGTGCTATGCCTTCACTGCTAGCTGGTGGAGAGAAAGGATTTTAGCAATACCTGCCATCTTGTCCAGCACCTGTGAAGGAGAAGAGATTGATTAACCCCACAGCTAGTTGATGGGTAGGCATCCATGTGATGGAACAAAACTCTTCCTGATAGACACAGATAATGTAATAACATGATGTAATCTTGAGGCAACACGTTGGGAGATTCAGGCTGGACATTGTGAGAAACTTTCACACTGCACACACTGCTCAGAGAAGCTGTGAAACCCTTTCCTTTGCAGTTTTCAAGACTCAGCTAAACAAAGCTGGCTGACCTCCTATGAGGCTGGGGACTGTCCTGCTTCAGGCAGCAGGTTGAACTCAATGACCTTGGAGGTTGCTGCCAGCCAATACCTACAACATTCACTGAGTATTCTACAGTTATAAAGGGCAAGCTGGATGCCTTAAGGCAACAAAAGGAGCTGAATCTGTAGAAGTGTCAGATGGTGCAGAGGTATTTGAAGCTGCTCCTTATCTGTGGGACCTTCGAGATTATGAATTTATCTCTAGCTAGGTCCTTTAAGCATATCCTGATATTCTTCAAAGAGTCAAAGTGGTCTATTAACTTTGTTAACATAATAAAGCTTTAGCTTTAAGGAATCTGTAGCTTGCTTAGTGACTTAGAGAACACGAGATCTATATTCCTTCCTCACATCTTTAAAAGCATTGCCAATGCCAAAGTGTGTTTAAATGCAAAAAAGTACCAGAGAAGCTTCATTATCCTGAATTGGAATGTCTCATACTCATATTTTAACAATTATTTGATATTACACAGCAGCCAAAGCCTCAGCTGATACCACCACCATTTGATGGTATATTTATCACAATTTTAAATTTGCATAAAGGCAATTATTTGAACAGCTATATAAATAATAAGTTCTTTGAAAAGGTTAGCTGAAATTTATTTACATTACTGGACATAAAAGCTTTTCAGCATTTTCAGTCTTGCTCTGGAGGATCAGGTCTTCAACACCATAAGATTTTGTGACATACACTGCAAACAAAAATAAAGACAATGCAGAAAACATATTCTATATTTTATAATTATTTTAGCAAGTATTTAAAAGATTCAGATTTTTCTTGAAGCATTTTTAGTTAAATGGTAATAATTTTTAAATATACTGAAGTAGCTAATATGTTATGAAGTTAAATGCTTCATAAAATTCCACTTCATAAACAACAATAATCCACAAGATCACTTCTCTTATGCTAGTATTTTTCTTCATTAATTTCTATTTTGCTTAAATCTAGTGTTACTTTTTTCCTTAAAAAACCGTGAAGTTCAAAAATACTTTTTTAGTTTATTCTTTTGAGTAAATAATTTTAAACTGAGTATTAGTGAAAGGATGTTTATGAAAACAATTTTCCAACTAAATTTATCAAAAATATCACTTGCTGTTATGAAAAAATGTTGTTCCCAAGGCCTAGATTCCAACAGTTTTATAAATACAAATTCACCTTCTGTAGACATAAATTCCAAAAAATATTTTATTAAATACTTTTACATTGTTTTACAAGAACTTTTTTAACAAATGGGATTTTTTCTCATCTCCCGAATCTGATACAATATTTTTAATACCCGAGTATCATTTTTCTATTAAAATACAGATTACATGAAGTTTGCTCATCAGATGTCTTCATTTTTTAATCACCACTTTTAATGTGTTAGTCTTTTCTGTTAAAGAACTGAAATAAAAATTAAAAACATGCACATTAAGCCAGCTGGGTTTAAGGCACCTTTGCCTGATTAACTGGAGAAATTAGCATGTCTTAAGCAACTGAGAAAACATTGTGTTTTAATGACACAAAGCCATATATCAATGGGCATTAATTCTGTAATTAAAAAAAGAAGTGACAATAAAATTGTAGAGCCAAAGGACACTGTTTACTAAAAGGGTGGTTTTGGTAGCTCACAGATAAAGGAAGCAAAGCTGGCATTATCTTTTCTTCCCATCTTTTAAAAATTCTAGTGAAAAGAACAGTTCATATGGAACCATTTAACTTTTCTTTTCCTATGTTGATGTCAGCTTTGCAGTTATACTTGGCATAACAGCTTTGATTAAACATTTTATATAATTGTAAGCTTCCTGAGGGGACTCAGAATGGAACTATCAGGTGCTTGGGTGACATTCCAGATGGCAAGAGATTTGCTCAGCTTCACACTCCTCTTCCCACTGATGATACTAAACCACAGTGGAATTCATTTGCAAGTAATTCCAGGAACCATCAGGCTGAATTTCAAAGAATTTAAAAAAAAAATCAGCAACTCTGCTCTTAAAACAAAGCAGATGATTTGCAGTGTCTGTTTTATAAACAATTCCAAGGCTTTCCCTTGAGCAATTTTTAAACTTCTGTCTGCAAGGGTTAGGTTCCAAAAGCTTTGCTGTTGCACTGTTACATGTAAACTGAAATGGCTTTCCAGAGTTAATCCTTTCCCACTCCAGATTTGATGTGTAGCTAAATGGATACTTGAGTCAACAACCTCTAGCAGCAGACAGGTTTGGTAGGGCCATGTTGAGAAGTCAGCCTATAATCAGACCATTTGGGCTACCATCACAAATGGCCACTATCCAAACTGCATTTATCACAGCAAGTTAGCTTCTGCAAGCAGTTAGGAGGGATCCCATCTCACCTGCTGAAACAGCAATACCAAGGTACACCTTCAGCATGCTCAGGAACAAACCTGAGGACACTGCTGCTCTATATTCTAGAAAGCATCAGATGTGGAGGGCTTCGAGGGCAATCACAATGACCATTCTCAGGAATCCCTAATACGCCTGGATTTGCTGTTTGCTATTTCCCTGTTTCCAGTGAGCTGTGAATTGTTCATACTTGTTTCTCATCTGCAAATAGAAAGTTTTAAAGTGTGCTTATATATGCATAATGATCGAGCTGGATTGACTTCAGGAGTTTTTCTATCCCATTACAGTGGACATCTAGAATGGGACTTGAGCACAGTGGAAGTATTTCCACCCAAAGCTTCATCCCAAAAATTCTCTCTGGGTACTGAATACTCCTAAGGTCACTATTCTGAGTTCAGACCCAAGACCAAAGCAAGACTGCTGCTTATCATGCACAAAACTGAACCAGGCTGAACTACATACCTGTCTCAGTAACTAAATACTGAATTGGACTTTGTTTCATTTTAGTATCCTAGAGGACTTTATCTGCTGGATTTTAGGCTCAACACCCAGCAGCAGACTGGCTTTCCACTTCCCATTCTTGGTAACACATAGCTGTGACAGCTTGAGGATGCCTGAGGAAGAACAAGCAGCCATGGGGAAATGAGTACTGTTTTTGTATTTCATCAAAAGACAATAACAATAATGCTGTAATTGTCCTGCTAGAAAACATTGAAAGAGTGGTTATAGATACAAAGTCAGAGGAAAGGAGTTTGAAAAGATACTTTTTGTCTAACCTGGAACCAAAGTTTTGTTATGTATGTGGAACAAAACTGCAATGCAGAATGAGAACTGAACTAATGCTAACAACTACAAGGAGTTACTGGCTAAAAATAAAGGCTCATCAGAGAATATGTGCAGATTCACTCAAAGTTAGTGTAACAGCAGAAGAGGTAACTGCAGTGAAATTAATGCCTGATTTATTGATCCCAATTCCTTTTTTTCACTCTGTATTATCCACTTTTTTACTTCTATCAAGGAAAGGTAGAAGAGCAAATACACAAAATTGTATAACTCGATTCTCATCAAAAGCTACAGAGGAAATGGAATACTTTGGAAGGGGCTTCCCTGTTATGCAGTAAATCATAGTTTTCAAATGAAGATTCATCAAAATACTGTCAGAAGTCATCATCCTCTAAAAAACAATCAAGGAATTTAACTGTGGGTAGTAATTTGAAAAATTAACATCAGTAATCTAATGTTGGACTGTCTTAGGAATGTAAGGTATGATTAAGCACCTCTTGGATGTCAGGTTATTTCAGGACACAGTTTTTCAAACTCCACTTCATTCTGAATAAGCAGAATATAGAAACATTGCACTGGAGCATCTTAACATAACAACAATATGAACATGAACAAATTAATTTTGTGGAATGACCTCTGCTTTCTTACCAATATAGTTTGCAGATATTACCTTTGACTGAAGGGATGAAAAGTTAAAGCAGTATTTCACTATAAGGGATTCTTTGAATCAAAGAATTAAAAGTAATGTGAAACAGAAAAAAGGTCAGACATATCTGACCTTGAAAGATAAGAATGAGCTGCAACTCTTTAAAGCTTCTGAAATCTCAAAAATAAATTTAAAAGGAAAGTCAATAAAGGATTTAGTCAATTTGCTTATGAATAACACTTTAATGAAAAGTAAATCTTCTGTTCTATCAGATGAGTAAAATGTCATGCCTGAACTAAATTGCAGATCTAGCAGCATAAATGAGAATTAAAAAGAACATTCTTTCATCTCATATATATATGAAAACTATTAAAAGATTTAAACAGTAGTATATAGGTTTAAACTTTTTTTTCATGAAAATAATGATTAGGAAATAACATTGTAATAATAGGAAAAGTTGTATAAAGTTAATTTAAAAATTAATATATAGCCAAAAGATGTAACTTCAATTACATTTTAAGTTTGAATTCTGTTTTGAAATTACCATGAAAGGCATTTAGAAATATTTGTTTATAGTACTGGTATTTTTGGTGTAGTTATATTTAAACCTTAGTTCTGCAATTTTGATCAATCATTTTGTTGGAATTTTTTTTTAAATATTAAAATACCAGTCCTGAGTTTGAATAGAGTGAAGTCTTCAGGACGTTAGCATCAATTATAAACCACTGTTCTTACTGTCCTATTGATTTAAAAATAAAAAGGGAAAAACATTCAGGTCATGGCATAGTCTTATGGGACAGGAAGCAACCTAACAGCAGAGCTACAGAAATTACTATTTTATGCCACTTCAGAGACCTGAACTTGTAGAAAATTCAGAATCCATTCAAGGAACAACTACTTGAATTTAAATAACAAAGGGTTATATGTTCTGTAGCTCTTACAGAAATCTTTGTTCAAGAGAAGAGTCAAAAATAGACAGTACAACATTAGTCAAGAAGGAAATCTTCAGAAACACGATCACACATCACCTCTGCAAAGGATGATTTTGCTTACAATTCACTTGATTTACATCTATTCATTTTCTTTTCTGTTCTCTACTTAGAAAATTCTTTACAAGACAAGTACTTTCAAAAAGAATCTCTGAAATAATTCTCTTTCCATAAATAAAACTGCCAATAACTATCTCATACCTGCTAGAAATTGATGTGCAATTATGTAACCTCCCAAATTTTGGGAAGTTAGATTTCGATGTCATGATGTCTGAGATTACTTGGGTGTTCATGGACTTTTTGTCTGTCAATGATATAATAGAAAAAAGTAGCTATTATTACACTGTTGACACAAAATATTATTCTCAATTCTTAATAGGGTAGAAATACTCATAAAGTAGAGACAAAAAAAAAATTTAAGCTACAGTAATTCTTCACATAAAACTATTTTTGGAACCTGTGAATTATATAGCCATTCATAGTCACATTTTGTCCCTGCCAATACTTGTCACAAACACCTAGAAAAGCTCACCTCAGAGCAATCTTTATAATTTTTATGAATTTGTGTTTTGTCATTCTTCTAAAATGCTGTAAAGTAATTAAGTTTCCTTATTCTTCTTGAATGGATTAACAAATAGGTATTTGGAGAAGTTTGGGAGTATGTGAAACGCCAGGAACTTAGGATGACGGGATAAAATTATTTGCAGTTATAGTGATGCTGCCATACTGCTTTGTCATGCTGTTTATAGCACTTATTTAAATAATAAATACCTGGAACTCCAATAATTTTTAAAACCTTAGCCACCTATTGGATGTATTCTATATTTTTACTCTAGGAAGGTCTCCTCTGTTCAGTTTTACAACCTTCTCCTTACTTCTGAAGCAGAAAATATGACTATTATCTATGGAGAGATAACATGGAAAGTCCCATCAAGAAATTATTTATCATGTGAATAATTCTATACATAGGTAAAAAAGATTCTTCCTTTTTTAAGAACTGTGAGCAACCCGAGGCCAAGACTGCCTGACTGACATGTTAGTCATTACAAGTAATCAGAAAATTTGTGGGCAAAGATGCATTGATGATGACATCATTTTAATGCTTCCAGATTTTTTTCTTTTAGAGAAGACTTGTATTGCCTGTTGCTTTTAGATATTTCAGGTGACACACATGAATATTTCAAATAAAAATGTGGCAGCTTAGAAATTTGCATTACATATATGTTTCAAAAAGCAGTTATGGGTCAGATGGTGCCTAGCTGCACAGAGCTGCAGAAGGGAATAAATCCTTCTGGCTCCTCTTGTGCACCCATCTGGGAAGAACAGCGGCTCTGACACTGAAGAACACAGCTGTTCTTTCCGCAGTTCTGCCCTGAGAGAAGTTTCCTGACTGCTTGAAAAATCCTTGGGAAGGGCAGAAGGACGTGAATTTTCTGGTCTCTTTTAGCAGATGTTCCTTAAGGTGCATATTACCTCCACACTGTGCCTTTCTGAGGTCATTGAAAGGACATGGATTTTTCCAAAGGAATCTAAAGAAAAAAGGGAAGTAAACCGGCCCACTTGGTTTGTTAAAATCCTGTTCCTTTTAACAGTCAAGTTATGCCCATCTTCCCCTTTGGCTTGTTTCTCTGTAAAGGAATCAGAAAGAAAAATACATTTCCAGGTACACTAAAACAGGGAAATTTGGAAGATGAAGAAAGAGGCAATTTCTTGGTTTCTGACTAACTGAAATAAGGGGAAAGTCATCACTTCTAAACATTAGCATAGTATTTACCCTCAAGGCAAATGAGATAGCTCATATCGACAAAAAAACCCTCCCACGGCAATCAGTAAAAACAGGTTTGGCATTTTTAGGACAGAGGTTCTGGGACTGCCTACACAAAAGATTCATCAAAAATTTACTGAAGCTGGTAATAGGGCAGCTTTTTTCCTCAAAAAGGATTAGAGTGAAAACCCACAAATATTCAAACCTTTCTAAAAAAAGCAACAATGTACGTTTGTTTCTGAATGGACTCTTGCATCTGTATCACCTTCATATGTCAAAACTAATTTGATTATATAAATACAATGAATAGAAAGGCTTAAAAAAAGAGTAGAAAATACAGTTAAGTGTAATACAGCCAGGAAAGGCAGAGCAAGGCACTCTGGGATGCTATTTTAGGGCAATGTTTTTATTAATTAATCTCACAACTGCATAGCATCTGTCAGCTATGGAAATACATTAAGGAAGAATGAATGAAAATTGTACTATAGAGAAAAAAAAATGCATAATAAGCTGATTACAAAATTATCTCCTTTAGACCCTCAGAAGACTAGTAGGTTGAATTATACAAGGAACAAACTAAGTGTGTTCATACAACCTGTGTTGGGAATGAACAGAGCCACAACTGGCTGAGACAAGGGAAAAATGCTACCTCGTGCTTATATTCTCATGGGCAGAGAGGATTGACACTTTGCGTGGCTGAAACCACAGATCTAAATATTCCTTAGAAAAACATGCACTGCAAATGCAGGTAAGCCTCTTTTGAAACAATGAACCATTTGGAGATGTATGTCTCCCACACGTCTTAATTTTTTTCATGATTCAGACAATTCAGCTGGATATGCCTTTGCTGGAAAAAAATAAAGAACGGACTGCCTGGACTGTTTTTGCTCCTGATTTTTGGCATAATTCCTGGAATCAATAATGAAATGAAGGATCAGAAAACAGAGAATGGTTTTCAAGAGGTACCTACCAAAATACATAACATTAACAAATACATGAAATTAAGGTTTAAGATGTGCATGTTCCCCTGCATAGACATCCCCTGTATAGTGAATAACAGACACAAGTAATGTGATTTTGATATGAATTTTAAACAACAAACATTCTAAAAAATATTCTCAAGTCCCAAGAATTTTCACATGCAAAAGAAAATTTTCTGTGTAATCATATATAATTAATATTTTGACACAAAAATTGCAACAGTAAAGTTTTAATTTATGGAGGTGTTTTAAATTTTACTTATATCTCTAACCCCATAACTACTCCCTGTGCATCCCAGAGGTCTCTGTGTATCACCTTTTAATTACTTCTCATTTACTAAGAACTACAAAAAAGGTTAATACTGCCCTTTCATGTTCTGTGCACCTCTTTTTCAAGAACAGACAGTGATTTCAGTGATTTCCTTCAGCTGAGTCCCTGGCCATATTGCTTTGGTGTATTTGTATTCACAGTGCAGTGCCAGAAAGATTTCCACTGTCAGTTATACCTCATGTTAATTCTATACCATTACAAATATATAGCACTATTGTCAATTGAAGATGAAAAGTTCCAATGTATTCTTAAAGAAGTGTTCTAGTAAAGGACCTCTAAATCTCAGTAACTGCTGTGTGGCTATGACCAGGAAAACTACTTCCATGGACTAAATCCATGGTGAATGGGACTGCCCAACTGGCTTCTCTCTTCCTTCCTGCCTGTTAAGAAGAGCTGTTTTATTTTTGTATTTCTACTCTCTTTATTTTCTAATACATAGGAGATCAAAACATGGGGGAAAATGTTTCCTTAACAATACCAAATCAATTATTAAAATTGAAGTTGTTTTATTTGTCTTGGCCTCAAATACAAAGCAAATGAATTTCCCCTAATTGCACCTGAGGAATTAAAACTGTGCGGCTAATGTGCAATTCTGCTATTAACACACTTTACCTAATGATATTTAAATGAAATATTTGTTGTGCACTTTGTCCCTAAAAGTCAGGCTTGTTTTTTATTTTCCAAGATGAAGAAATACTAGTTTTACATTCCATTAAAAGCAAGCATTGTAGCAGACAGTTTCCAGCTGAATACTTCCCTCTCTGCCTAGGTGTTTACATGTCCCTTGGCGCATGTCTCCTGCTTGTAGCAGCTCATCATTTCTCCAATCTATGGTATATGTCATGGCAGGTTACCAAATACTGTGACTGGAAGCTATGAAGGCAAAAAAGTAAAAGATGAGGAGGTTCTCATATGTATTTAGATTTCTTATTATATTCATTCTGTATTTCTTCTTTCCCATCTCACAAAATCATAATAAACTCATCATCCCCCCTGGGCCCCCAGATGCTGGGAAGCAGATACAAGCAAACTGTGGAGTCTCAGGAGAGGCCATTCCCAGACACATCATCAGTGTGTTTTTTTGCCCAACAAGCCAACACTCCTCGGTACTAAATGCTTCTGAGCCACTTCTCAAAGGAGAACTCTACATTCAAATACCCTCCCATGAGTTCTCATGCAGGATTCACTGAAATGCAGAACAAAATATAAAGGAATCTGACTTAAAAATACTCATGCAAGCAACTTGTGACTATGTACAATGTTCTGCCATCCAATCAAGCCTTCTCTACAGATCTTTCTTTCCATAAATGAAACATCTTCCATTCCTAGCATGATTTGTTTTGAATACCTTATTACATATGATTAAAAGTTTAACGATGTTTTGATACAAAAGAGCTTTTGCATAACTACAAGAAAATGACATGAAGCTAATACCAAGTATAAAATTTTGTCTCTCATTCTATACATGAAAGTCAGTTAAGTCTTACAGAGCATCTGCAAAGGTTTCCATGAATTCTCCCAGTGTGTTTGCTTTGGTGTGAACAGGGTTCATCCCTCTAAATTATGATAGCTGCCAGTAACTTTAAATTATTCACAGCCAATGAGGTAGAGGAAAGCCCTCAGCACTCCTGAGGTTACAAGGACAGATGTGGTGTTAAAACTGGTATTCTGTCAGTTGTGAAGGGATGACGCCTGTATGGCCACTACAACAGCCTTAAACTGCTAATATGCCACTACAGCACTGAAGAGCAATGGTTCTGAACACCAAAGGTTTAGGTCATAGTGTTCTGAGAATCCTGTAAACAGTGAAGTGGATATAGTTCCTGCTACAAAGACAACACTCTAGTACTCTAATAAATTAACAGGTTATTATGTGCAACCTTTTAAAAAATGACCACCTTCTGGTCTCAGTTATACTGCTACTGAGCACCTGTAACTTCCCTGTAATTTATTTATCACTAGTTTGGGGTTTTCTTACAAGGTTCCAGAGTGGGTATGAAATACATATTTTATAGTGTGTTATATAACAAGCAAATATAATCAATTTCCCATTAATTCCCATTAATTTCAAATACAACTATTTGGTTTCCTACCAAAATTGGTTTAGAAAGCATAATCCTTCATATATTTTGACTGACCTATCCACTTTTAAATCAATCAGTTCAATCTTCTGGATTTCAGGATGCTAACAAGACATCTAGACATCCACAGCAGAAAATAAAGTGCTCATTGCTAGACTTGAGTTCATGCTAGACATGAGTGCTCTGGTAACAAACACTTTATGTGTCACATCAACTGCTGGTGACAGTGTCCAGCCATAGCTCTGGGCTGTAGATGTGGTGATCCCAATTAATTTACAAGCTTTGTATTTTAACACAAGACTATGAAGATACTATGATAATTATCTGTTCCCTTTGTGCAACCTCCAGTGAACAGTGTCTCAGTCATCTACTGTCTCTCAGCATCCGAGCATTCTTGTAGGACTTTTCCCACATTTCCCCTTCTCCCCTTCCCAGAAATGTGCATTTTCTACAATAGTTCTTTTCCCCCCAAAATTGTGAAACTATACAGTAAAGGAAAAATATTCTGAATACAAGACACTACAAATTCGCTACAACCTAAAAAAGACAAGTGAAATAAAGACAAGACACTGTGTGAAGAAACATAAATGATTGTGGGCCACATCGAGAAGGAAACTGCAAAATCAGCTGTTTCTTGGTTCATCATTGTCTCCACATCCATGTGGAAATACCTGCTGAAATAAATAGACATAGAATACATACACACAGGATTGTTTGCAGTTTCTTGTAAAAAAACATTCACAGTGCATTCTAAAAAAGTGATGACCAATGAATGAAATACATGATTTTACAGGTAACTCCTTTTTATAGTAATAGAGATTTAATTTTTTAATTTTTACCTGTACTGCAACTTGCAGTAAGATTGGAAATTTCTGTTAAGGAGAATCCTTATTGTACCATGTAGGATACCCTGACTATCTAAAATGGTCACGAAAATCACCTTTTTACAATTGGGGTTGCTACAAATTCTTTACAATATTTCCATACATCTTGAAATTAAAGTAGTAAAGAAGTAAAAAAGAACATACATTTGCTATACATGAATCACTTGATTGTAACAGATTTTTGCTCCATTAGTAGATGCAAAGTTTAGCAGCAACCAGCAGGCTGAAAATTTACACATTAAGAACAAACTAAAAAAAATATGCAACAGTATCAGCCAGTAATGCCTATTAAATCATGTCTCAATGACAACAACATTACTGCAGAGTTCCTCAACACATGCCAAACATTTCATTAATAAAAATGAAAAATCTCATATCCCATTTAATCTTACTACACTTACAGTTATTATGAACACTTTTATAATATAGCCATTTCCTTTAGCTATAATTTCTCTAAAGGAGTGAATTATGCTTCCCTATGATACATTAGATAGATGCACTGTATTTTTGTTGTCCATTATGTTAGTATTTTATTCTGAAATAATTCCCAAAGGCTTGCTTTCAGTGGCAGATGGAACTTTATTCTTTTTAGTGGCTGCAAAACTTTCCAAAATAATATATGTCTTGTTCACGTACTCATCACTCAGGTCTGATGTATGCTGACTAGTTCTCAGGTTAGAAACATACCTACACAGAACACCATTCTCATATACGTTCTCTTTCTAGCAAAGATTTACTCTTCCAAAAGGCTCAGGGGAAGCCCTGAGATCATTCCTTCAGCACTGCTGAGCACTGCCTGTGAGGATGTGAACTCAGTGTCAGTGAAGATGCTGTAGACTTTGAAGTTAAAATAGACCTTTATAATTAGTCAGAAGATGAAAAAAAGAGCAATCTATTACATGCATGAGTAACCTAATATTAATTGCCAGCAAATGAAACCAGCTTTTTCTTTTAATGCCTCAGTCTTCTACACGTTCACCGCAAAAAGCTGAATTTGTGGTACTTGCAGGCAACTGAAGGTCAAAGAAACCAATTAAGAGCAGTAGAACCAAATGCATGCATTTTGATTTAGGCAAGGACAAACAGTGAAACAGTAAATGCTCTGATGGGAACCTCAGCTGGACTAAGAGGACACATATTATAACATGTCATTACAAAGCACTGAATAAGCACTAGAAGTTCCAAGAGGAGACTGGGTTCCATTCACCTTGGTAAGAATGGGAGGATCAGCCTTGTGTCAGCTGGACATTTTGGTTTATTTTCACATTTGTCTCTAGAATGAAAAGAGCTGATTCTGTGACATTAACAGAACATTCAAAAAAATTTTGCTTAATTTGGAAAAGTCCTATTTTGACTTCAGAACCTGCTGGTTTTTCTGTGTTTTTCACTCATCGCAGGAGTTTGTGACAACTTGAGATCCTCTGTGCTTTTTTATACGATTGTGTGTAACAGCCTTGATTTTGAGTAGGGTTTCTGGAATGACATTTTTTAAGTTTTAGATTTCTTTTCCAAGAACTCTTAACACCATTCTCTTCTCTCTATATATCCAGTTCTGTTCCTATGTGCATGCACACCTTCCTGAAACCCCTGAGTTTCAGAAGCCATATGAATATGGTTGTTTTTCAAGTAACTTTCACTTCAGTAAGAATTAAAAAATTCCACAGCAGGGTTTACTGTTTCAGCTTGGGGCAGGCTGCTTGAACTTTCCAACACTGAACTCCTGGATAAATACTAAACTACAAGTGGGTTCTCTACCCCCTTAGTGAGGAAAGCCAAAAGCAAAAAAGGAAGGGGGAGACATAAAAGAGAAAAAGATGCCTGCAGCTAAATTTTACCTCTTGTTGCTTTCAAGCAACCCAGCAAAATTTCTGCAAGGTTTTCAGTGGGTGACAGGTAGCTAGTATCACTCACATCTCACTACATTGCCAAAAAAGCAGGAGGGAGGCTGAAAGCCACAGAACTGTAGCACTAAGAAAGGTTAATAACCTGACATTTTTTCAGAAACAAAAAACAGCTCTAAATTTTTACTACGATTGTTGCAACTTAAGACAGATTTTGCCAATTCTACAGAATAAGAGACATCACTGAGCACATGCCTCCTCACCTGTTCAAGTAAACTTGAAGAGTTTCTCCCTGAATGTGTATCTACTCCCTAATAACTACTGTTCTTCCACGGTGGTTTGTCAATTTTGGATTATGAAAACATTATGGAATATTTCATATCTGCATATAGTGTCCATAATTGATTTACCTGTTCTAGTATGTTTTAACAGATGGACTTAGTCAACAGCTGAACTTTTAGGGGACATAAGTCCACAAAAGTGAACTGTACTTAATGGCTAGTCTAGGGAGACAAAGAAGTTTTAAACAAATAATACTAATTCCAAGAATTCAAATTCAAAAGATAAGCCCACAAGAAGGTGAACCCAGAAGTTTCATTGTAATTTTTTGAGAAAGAATACCAAAATGGAGTGGCATATGAGTATTCTTGGTAAATCAAGGAAACTGTCATAGAATTTAGGGTAGGTAAAATTTGATTTTTTAATAAGGAGATACATTCATGTATGTTATAGCGTACTAACTGTATATGGCTTTTAAAGACATCATCTCATAAATAGATATCAAAACACTTCTTGAAAATAATCAGAATCAGTACAGCTACTTTACAGATGGAAAAACTGGGACAGATAGAAAAACTGGGACACAAAGGACTGAAACTACCAGACAAAGGGAGCAGCCAGCAAAACCCTTGTATTGACCTTATAGCTCAAAAATCCAACAGAAGTATTCCTGACCCAACAATATCCCAAAAGAGGCATTTCTACATTTACACATTTTACTAGTAGACAATAAAATGTCCAAGATGAACAAAATGCAGCTGATTATTATGTAGTATTGTGCAAATTTTATCATCCTTTTTTAATAAAAATCCTATTTCTATGCATAGCATAACCACCTGATAAGAACCATTTTCTGAGAGCTTCAGATCTGATCTAAATATAAATACCTGTTCCTTTTACCCTTCTGAATATGTAAAGCTTTCAGGTCTTAAATTAGAGTGAAAACATAACAAATAAATTCAATTTGCTTTGACTCTGTCTTTGACACCCAAAAAATTAAGCAAAGGCAAAGTATAAAAAAGAGAAAAGAAGAAAGGATGATTTCAAGGTAATATCAATGTTTTTGCCCTAAGCATGGAAAAAATCAAGGGGTGGCATATGATTAAAAATAGTTTACCAAGTACAACACTTCTGTAGCTTGGCAATCAGCGCCTATATTTTATTATTTAATCTTGGGAATACTTATGTGCAAACCTAAATTTACTTCAATGCTTAAAGTTTATTGTGTACATAAATCTTCAGGATCACATCTGAGTCATCCATTTAATCCTTGTGATATAAAACTGTGTGTCACCATATAAAGTTATGTATCACTTATTATTTTTGGAATAGGAACTTTGTCTGGGAAGATCACTCTGACTACATGGGATAACAAGGCATCATTTCCAAAACTGCACATGAACACTTCACATGGGAAGAGCTGGGCATGAAAATAATCAGATTTTCAGAATTACAGCTCATGTTTACAAATCTCAGAGACTCCAAAATATAAGATCATTTGGCTGATTATTCACAGATTACAACTCTTGCCTCATTTTGACCTCTCTCACATATGACAAGCCATTAAGTTCTGAAAATGAAAAAAAAATTGAAACAAAGCATGGCCCTATAAAATAAATCATAAAAATCAACTTATAGTTGCAAATGCTCTGAACTGGAAAAAGGCTGTATTCACCAACAGCTTCCGTTCATTATGGAGCATGTTTCTGATTTCCTACTGCTGACTCACAGCAATTAGGCCAGAAAACACAGTCAAGATAGAATGACAGGCAATTCACTATTGGCAGATAAGCTTGTTCACAGTGTGAATGTGGCTCTCAGGAGAAGAAATGAGGTGTCACAAAATCCTAGAAAAGTAAAGTTTCTGTGTGCTTTAATTTAAAAATTAGAGCAAATGGAAAGAGGTATATGGAATAATTAGGCTGACAACATTATGGTTTTAGTTACAGCAGGCATAGCAAAAACAGGCAGCTGAAAACAGAAGGAATATAAAGCACTGTATACCCCTTTAGTGATGGAATAATCTGTCACCTACATCAAAGAAAATGTTTGGGAAAAAATGCATTGTTCTGACAATATTAAGCACCACATGCAAACAAAGAAATAAACAAACCAAATGTAAAGTTACAGTGGTCCAAGGAACAAAAGAATCTGAGTCATAAATGGGGCTTTTGCATGCAATCTCATGAGCTAAGTATTCAGTGACAAGTTTTCAATAGCAGGGCAAATACACATTCACAGAGGCTTGGTTACTACTCTATTATAGTAATACCAGGCATATTTCAAGCCTTTAAACTTCAATCACGAGTTCTTATTTCTTTTATTCATTTAAACCAGTTGTGAAACTAACTGTGCTCTGTACCAAATGAGAGTTCAGAGCAGTTTCTGACAATCAGTTGCAGTCCCTCAGACTAATGTTTGCATGATGCCACTTCACACCTGGCTGTAGCACAACAGAGAATTCCAAGACCCCAAGGGAACTGCTGGTAGCCAGAGAGCTGGGATAAAACACTGGTACCATCTTCATCACATAAGCATAAGCATGACCATGGCAAGAATAAATAGCAGAAAGAGCTACTTCAACTTCTTCAGCTATCTACCCAAAAGTAACTTGTTGACTTCTTTACCTTCTTTACCTTACTATGCAAAGGGAGGAGGAGAGTGCATGAACTTTAAGGTTCATTCCAACCCCTTAACATTCTGCATTTTAGTGTCTTCTCATCTGAATCCAGTTGCCAAGGTATGCACTTTTCACAGGAAAATGTCCTTTAAACTGTGAGAGGGGACACCTTGCTTAACTTGCTTCATGCAGCTAATTCTTCAAAAGTCACTTAGTCTTCTATTTCCAGAGATGGCTTTTTCAAAATAGGTTTCGTTTCAATGAAGGGCATTTCACAAAGGAGCAAATGTCCTGCATTTTACTATTATTTCAGATCACCAGTAGTACAACATATTTGATGTTTTAAAATCAACATGTTGAAGAATACTAGGGTTAGATTATGTCACAATAGTTCTTGCAAAAGTTGCTGCTGCATTCATCATTAAAGCATAAAGTGCAAACTAGTGGTCTGGGCAATGAGGCCAGCACAGATGGGCTGCCCCAGAAGGCAGGGATTTTCAGCTAGCTGAAGCAAGATGAAATTATTTTCCACTTTGCCCTTGAGCATTTAGAACCAAACAAATAAAAATCAATCTCTGATTGGTAGTTAAGTGAGGAAAGAAATACTCAGTGCTAGTGGAAACACAGAGCAGGAGCAAACACTGTGTGTATAAGTAGGTGTCTGAAAACAGATACATAAAATTTACGTAACTACACATATAAGACTAGAGTTTAAAAATATTTTTACAATCAAATGTAGAAAGGGTTATAAATTTTTTTCTTATGCAGATGATGTTAATGTTCTTCCTCATTTTAGTGCCATTTAAAACTTGAAGTACATAGCAACATTATTCAGAGCTCAGCAACTATTTCTCATTCTCAAGGTCAGATGCTTATCTACAACCACAAGACTTCAATCAGCATCACTTCTCTTTAAGAATAAATATTTTAGACCATGGATTATCTTTCATAAGATGAAGAAAACCTGAGGGAGGGAAATTCCATCTCTCCTGCATTTTAGAAAAGCATTTCTATCTCCATCCTTTGAGTATTATTTTTTCCTTCTATTTTTCATGTTGTCATTGACCAATAAACTAACTTATTCTAAGTTTATAAACATCTACACTTAACACTCCTTTTCATTGTCACAAACCTTATAGTATTTTATTTTTAGGGGAAATGATAATATATTCTATTTTACATAAGCATTCTCCAATGAAAGAATTTCAGTATCAGGGATCCTCAGAACTCCAGACAGGAAATTACAGACAACTGAAGACTGAGATGCTAATGTCCACAAAAAAAAAAGTTATTTATTCTTATTTCTTCTAGAATATGGATGTAGAGAGTCACAACTAAGGGTCAAAAATATCCTATCAGTCTAAACATGCCAAGCATTTGTAAATTCAGTAATGGTTAACAAAAAAAAGCATACTGGCTCAAAATTATGAATTTAAAAATAACCCCATTTATCAACATCTGAATTTTGATACAGAGAAAGTGTTCTATGTGAAGTATTCATGAAGGAGAGAAAAAAAAATAAAATCCTACAGATAAATTATGAATTAATTTCCCAGCTCTTTTTCAGGACACCAAGTGACGTTCTTTGGTGTCTCCAAGTTTCTTCTGCTTTAAACTTAAAACATTATCATATTTTAAAATTTAATGATCAAGTCATAAAGATATTACAAAGGATCTGTGAACAATAGTTACTTCAAAAGTATTTTAGATAGGTAAAGTTTAATGTTGCCTTTAAAATGAATAGCTTTATCATTTGTCAACAAAATTGTCGACTTTTTCCTGGTCAAGTTTCTTTTGGGCAAGATGTATAAATTCTAGGGAAAATACACAGTTTGCAAAATCATTTCTAAATAATCCAGACATCTATTTTCAGGGCCCATGCTTTGATGTACCAGCATTTACATTTCAAATATTAACCATCAAATATTTTTGCGTATTTATATACAAGCAGAGGAAGTACCACTATAGGATCATCAGAATCCATACAACTTTCTGGGCATTTGCTATTTGACATTGATCTTACCTATTCTTCATGACTCTCTCTTCTGTAGCATAAGCTTTAAGGCCACATGTACTTCATTTTACTACATGACACCTTCTGCCAGCAGACCTTAATTTTGATACTTTCAAACTCTGTTTCTTATAAATAGTTAAACAGCTCATTTTGTATTGCAACATTATATTTAGCTTCATACCACCTCCTAAAAACATTTTAAACCTACTAAAAATTACAGTTTTAATCAGATAAAGTTTTGAGAGTGTGATCTTAGCCCAGCTGAAATCAAGATAACACTAGAGGAGGTCATGTCATTATCTTAAAATAGATTGTGCTGGTTTTGGCTGGGGTGGAGTTAATTTTTCTCACAATGACTGGCGTGGACCTGTGTTTTGGATTTGTGCTGAACAAAGGGTTGACAACATAGAGATGGTTTGGTTACTGCTGAGCAGGGCTTACACAGAGCCAAGGCCTTTTCTGCTTCTCTGCTATGGCCACACTGGTGAGGGGACTGGGAGTGCGTGGGAGGCTGGGAGGAGACACAGACAGGACAGGTGACCCCAACTGATCACAGGGATATCCCAGACCATGTGACATCATGCTCACTGTATAAAGTGGGGGAAAGGAGGAGGATGGGGGAGTGACAGCCTTTGTCTTCCCAAGTTACCATTATGCTTGNTATAAAGCGGGGGAAAGGAGGAGGATGGGGGAGTGACAGCCTTTGTCTTCCCAAGTTACCATTATGCTTGAGGAAGCCTTTCTGTCCTGGAAATGGCTAGGAATTACAAGTGAAGAAGGTCTTATGTGAAATGTGATCTAAATGTAACAATATCATAGCTCCAAAGACATCAAATTTCACTTGGAAATGTTCATTTCAATTCATTAAAATTGTATCTGTGTACCTAAAAAAGAAACTACTGGGGTGTGGTTGAAAATTTGCTTCTGGACAAGTCTTTTAGATATTAATAATATATATTGACTTTTGTTTAGATTTTGTATATTGTGTTAGGCATTATTATTCCTTAATTATGTTTTGTCACCAGCAAGTAATTAATTTTCCTCATACTTTTCTACTTGAAAGACTTCAAGAACCTTAAGGCATTCTGCGAAAGCTTTGAACTTTAGATTTCCTTTGTACTTTCCATTTCTCTCACTATACTGCTGGTTCATAGTTACATTTTGAAAAACATTGCATAAAAGGTCACTTTTTCTGAGTGAAAAAGAGAGCTGCAGCAGTACTAAAACAACACAGCATTTGAGTAAATAGAATGGAAAGTAAATCTTCATAAACATAGTTTATGAAGGAAACAGAAACTCTTGTTGAAACAATTTAGTAAATTGGTTTTTAGTGACACTGTTATCACTAGAACTTACATCTCAAATCTGAAGCTACTATAGAATTGAGCAGCCTTGGTATTAAAGTTTTCTAAACCATGAGTTAAAATAATTTTTGAGTCATCTAAGCCCTGATGTTTTTCAAATTTTCCCAGGTATCTCATACTTTCCACATAAGAACCATTTTATTTATTATAGACCTCTTGGAAACATAAATCACTAGCTATTCCCAACTAGGACTGTCATTTCATATAAAGGCAAGTAAAATCAGCCAAGTACCTTGAGTTTAGTCTTCTGAAAGGAAAGTGCCACTGACTATTTCAGAGCATTTCCAAACAGTCATAAGTACTTGATTCCCACGTGGAATAATCAGCTTTCTGTAGCAACAATTCAACAAAGTATGTGCAATGTCTTCCCAAAATATTGTTATTTAGGAACATGTAGTTTTGAAACACCAATGGCAAGACATGACATCTGCATAATTTATTGTAAGGATCACTGGTTTTGATACACTTAAGGTAACATTGTGTACTACCTTAGGTGTATTTTGTATCTTTTTTAATTCTGTAGTGTTAGTTTTCATGCAGAGCTATAGCAATAATCTACAGGTGTTAGCCAAGCATCTCAAAAAAGCAGGGTCATTAATATTAACAACATTAATTTTTTTTCATTAATTTATAAAAATACTGTAAAGTTTCAAGAACTACAAAAGGCAATTAGTAACCAGCAAATTTATCTATTGCAAACTATCTCTCTCTTCAGACCCAAAAATGCCATAAGTGCAAAGAAATGACATATGGTCATAAAACCAGACAGGCTGATAGCTGGCAACTGGCAAGTGAACAGTAAAAAGGACAAAGTATAACAACCTAAGTCAGCACTTGCCATGCCAGGCTGTTGGTTTGGTTTCTAAAGAGATGCAATGACTAAAGAAAGAAATCTTAAGAAAAATCTCAATATTGACAAATGCGAAGAAAGAGGCAACGGCAATAGTGGTCATGTTGGACTTGTTGATTTTCCCTCTGAAAAAAACCCCAGATTCCTAAGAGTCATAGAAAGCAGAAGGCAGAAAATTTTATGCATAAAAGGCCACTTACATTATATGGGATGTAAATATCCAGGTAAGATGTCATTACTGCATATTCAAAATATTGTTTCTGGCCCATAAAGAAATTCTATCACACTCAGCTCCTCCCTGGGAAGGTGATTTCGTTCATACTACCAACCACCAGAAGTCACACTTGTTTGCTGCTGGCTTCTTCATCAAGACATGTCCCACTCCACAAATACAGCTCTGGGGTTCTGGAAGGAAAGGTGTAATCCTGCAGAAGAATGAGCAGAACCAGCAGGAGTGAAGCAGCAGTCCTGAAAACATGCAGCAAGCACTCAGAGCATTAAGAGCTGCTCCAGTCACTGAAAGAGAGTGCTTGGAAATTGGATCAGCATACTTGAGATGCATTGAGCAAATCAATACAAGTGCTTCTGCAGCATGGAATTTGATTTCAGACTTCTCTGAATTCAAGAATAATTTTGAAACAAAAGAGATTGTTCCCAAAACAATATATGCTATTCTTTCAACTGACCATGTTTGCCATTATAGGCACTTATTTCACCCAATGTATGGGAGAACAAGATACAAGACGAACTCATAGCCAGTTTTCTGTCTAGACATTTCTGTCTACATCCTCTTTTATTGACTGGATACTTCAGTTCCACAAATTCAGCACATTGATAAGGGTACTGCTGCTTCCACTGTTGAGCTCTGAGGAATCTCCGAATGCTGCAACATTGGCCATTCCTTCAACCACGTGTTGTGGGTCTGCACTTCCTCTGTGCAGTACTTCAATCTCCATCCTTGTGATGTGCCACTGCAAAATGCTGCTGGATTGTGCCACTTCCCTGTAGCAAGTTTGGATATTCATTTCCCTCCTTGGCCAATCAAGTCTTAGAAATGACCACCACATAGCCACCACCAGAACATGTTCTTCTGAATATTAAGAGAAAAAAAACTGTTTGAAAAAATATTCAGAAGAAAAAATCATGCCACTATATTCTTGAAGGGATGGTTGTTGAGCAACACTATGTTACATCATACCCCAAAAATTCTGTGTTTCAAAGCATATCCAGGAGAAAATGGTAAATGAGTGAATCACTCGACCGATTACTCTGTGTGACACGTGAGGTGCTATCCAGGAAGCTGTAGTCTCAATTCTGTATTGATGCCTCTGTATTTTTCAAAACAGAACACCCAGACTGTGGCAGACTCTTACTTGAAATGAGTCAAGATCACAAACAACTACTGCAGAAGTTTCTGCTCTTTGTCTGGTGTGACTAATAAGTTACCAGGTCCTGTCATATCCAGCAACAGACCATAATTTCTAATGAATCTGAGGACTTTGCTAAGAATCTCACTCATTTAAGCTAACACCAGCAATCAAGCTGAATAAATGATGCAGACAGTTAAAAGTGCCTTACAAAGAACTGCTGAGGAAGACCAGCTGTGGGACTTGTCAGATCCCACAGCTGGGCAAAGACAATCTCTGAGCAGCAGTACTACAACACAGACTGCACCTATGTCTCTGTTGAATGTGTGGGATTTTATTCCACCACCAAGCAGCCCCCATTCACAGCCCAACTCTCCTTACTCTTGTTACTCAAAAAAGACACAGTGCTGCTGTGCTTGCAGTACAGGGGGACTTGCAGTCTCCAAGAAAACTTGCCCAGTTGAGGGAGGTAGATACATCACAGAGATGTGCTCCATGTACATGTTGTAGAGATGGGAATTTCATATAAGGAGAAGGAATGTGTACGTACAGGAGAGACTGCAATTTTAGTGAATAGAATGAAATTTTACACAGCTTGTAGGGAGATAATACAAATAGAGATGAAAGGGCAAAATCTGGATTTAAAGATTATCTCAGAAACCTCATAGACAGACCAGACAGTAGAGGCAGGAAATGGGAAGTCATACATGCCTGGTATGTATATTTTTTCATGCTGTAATTGTACAATTGCTGACCATCTCAGTGGTGCTGTAGAGCATGGAATTACCCTGTGTTTGAGCCTCATTGCATGTGGGTTAATCACCAAGTTGCTCTAGTAAAACAGGTCTATGGATCTGCTGCAGAGACACTCTGTCATCAATGGACAAGGCCTTGGCTAAGACAGACAGGTGAGAGATGGGGAGGTTTTGTTCTCACTATCGCAGGAAACCTGTCAGCATGTGCACTGCAAGTTCCAAAGAATCCAGGAGTGCAGGGAAAGAGTTTTAGGAAACTTAATTTCTTCACATAGTTTTGTTTAGAGGAATGAAAGACTTCCAGATGATTGTATTCTTCTTCTGTACTTGTGTTTAGTGTGGGAATACTCAAGGCAAGGACGGCGAGAATGTTGTCCCCTCCTAGTCCCACATGCTTTTCTTTCAGTAAGGGGCCTCTGCCAAACACACACTGGCGAGAGATGCAGTTTTCAGCCCACAGAGTTTCAGAGCCAGGAGGGATGAGCAGAGTTGAATGCATCCCTCTTTACCAGCTGTTGGCAGGCAGAGGATTATTGCACGCCTAAGTAGACATAAACAACAGACAATCACAAATCAAGTCATCTGTGCAGAACCCTGTAGCAGGCTTGAGAAGTTGCAACTAAAGGTGAAGATATGAGTACAGAGAGCAAGTGCAAGAAATAAGAACAAAAGTCGTTGTTTGGAAGGCTTGCTATTGATGGTAGCTTTTGATTAAATTTATTTCTTCACTAATTTTATCTAGGCTGCTCCTAAAGACTGGGAAAATGGTTCAGGGTCCTTAAGAGTTCTTATTCCAACCCTGCCTTGTCCCTCCTCTTTCTCCATCCCGTTTCTCCTATTCCTATCAGCTTGGCCATGTTCTGTACACTTCTGGTGACATCTTCACGGTGTGGAGCTCACCAGTCTGCCAGGGCAGTGTCCAAAAGGTGAAGACGATTAGTAAGAACACAGTCCAACCCCCACTATGTAACTGCTGAAACAGAGAGCTGCACCCTTACTTTCTATGTGTTTTGTGCAAACTTTACAGGCTGTAGCTGCTTCTGCATTTTGGTGCTCCTAAAGGATGAGGTATCACTCGAGATGGATGCCTAGGTGTCTCAAGTACTTCTTGTGTACAGTGAAATTAGCCTGTCTGGTCTTGTCTGAAGCAGCTGCATAATGATCAAATGTAGCACTTGGCTTGTGTGGATTTTAATTGCATATTAGACATCTAATTTCCCATCTTACATAGAGACATATACAGGCAACAAGGAATTGCAAATACTCATGCTGGATGTGTACTGTTGAGGACAGTTCTTGGAAATTGAACTTAATGGGAGGGAAGAGCACAGGAAGGTGCAAAATATAGCAAAACAATTTTTACCAACAACGCATGGGAATGGAAAGGCTGAAGCTAGAAGAGTAGTCACTAATGCTGACAGACTGTAAATAGGGATGGAAAAGGCAGATTAAACAAATGGGCATAGATGAAAGGCAGCTGGTTGTGCCTGGGAAGGATGATGATTCAACAACCCAGTGCTACTCAGCAAGAGACAATCTTTGTGAACACACAGCTAAAGTGAACTTATTATTTATACTAAAGTTGCTTGAAACAAGTGTGAAAATAGGTCACAACTGCTACAGCCTAAAGTAACATGGGGAAAATGAGCAGAGCATGTTCTGCTGTGAAGCAAAGAGTCAGAACCCTAAAATCTGAGCAGTAGTATGAGTGAGAATTACCAGGAAAGTACTCTCAAAAGAGAAGTATCTGTATCTTGACTCAATTCTCCTTTTTATATACAGCAATTTGCTAAAGATCACAACGGAAGCATCTAGGAAATTGAAGACAAATAGATCATTATAAGGGCAGAAATTTTACTAGTGGTTGTTTGCTGCTAATGAGGAATCCTGAAAACCAAGGATTTAAACACGAAACACCTACTTATCTTTATTGCCATATGTTTCAAAAACAAATCCTACCTATGGTGCAATTAGCAACATCAAAGCTTTTGAAATTTTTCTGGAAGTGTTACATTTTCCATTTGGCTCAAAGACACAGAGGAAGGCTTTTCAAAGCCTTTGGGAATATATCACAAGAACAGTTACATTTATTAATAAGAAAATGCCCTGGCCTTGTAACAAAAAGACCAGCTTGCACATTATAACCAAGTCCAGAGGGACATATGCAGGTGAGTTGAAGTACAGGTGGACTAATAAGCAAAAATACTGATACCAGCTCATTTCCATTTCAACAGAAGCTTGATATTACATATTAGATGAAAAAAGTTGGAAATCTTTCAAAGAAAAATGTGCTTGGTATTTCAAAAGCAGCTATCATTTTAGCATATTGTGTGGAACTAAAGGCCAGAGGAAAAGATTACCTTTCAAAATGCTTGCTCTTAATTTTTTTTCTTGCTCAGCTACTCCCCAGCAGAAATAGTAAAAATGTAGATTTTAACCTTTCAGATATGTACTTCACATGATTTCACTGATTGTAATATTAGACTTTCATATTTCTCTTTGAGGCAGTTGATGATAGTGATGAAACAAATGGCATCGTATGATTACAGACATCATGCCTTTGATTGATCAAGAATTCAATTATAGACATTTCACAGAAAGAGTATGAAAGATTCCAAAGCTTTAACCTGGTAGGCAAAGTCATCCTGTGCAGTGTTTTGACATGCTTTCCATCATGAAAGTAATAAAAAAATGTAAAGTTTTTTCCATGAACTTAGATCTTAGATGCTAGACTATAACTCAAACATCTACATCCATACTAAGCATTTGAAATGTTGGCCTTAGCTAGTTCAAAACCTATATAATATTAGTAAAATATACAATTCCATGTAATAACAACATAAATACTTCTCATAAGCAGATTTCCAGTAGACTACTCCCAAATGACTGTGCCTATTATAGTCTATAAATAGAATGCCAACTCACAAGACACAGACTGGATTTTGTGGTTGAGAATCAATTGGTCTGACAGCGCCAATGATGCCTTCTGTTAGTATTAAATATAGTTCACAGACAGAAATTACATATGTGAACATATGCGTACAACTGGCACTCGAAAATGCACCACATGTTATGGTCGAGCATTGGAAACAACTGATGAGAAGTTTAAAATTCTGAATGTAGATGTGGAAATATCGCAAAATGGGACTTGTGAAAAATAGGTGAATAAAACCCTACGAAATTTAAATCTCACACTACTTCCCACTTATTACAGAGTGTATCTATTTGATGCAAAATTCTGAAGTGGACAGTCATGAATTTTGTGAAGAACTACATTGCTTTAAATTCACCATGTACCAAAAACCAAAGGCAAACAAAACATCTAAGTAAATAGTTGTAGCAGTGTCTTTTTGACTCTAGAAAACGTAATGAATCCTATCACTAAAACACAGCAGTAAGCCTAATTTAAAAGTCACATGTAAGTTATAACTTTGAAATTAGCATTTTTTATTTAATTCCTACTTTTAATATCGTTTCCTAGCAAATTGGTACATAAAAAATGTCAAGAGAAAACAGCAGGCAATCATCCGGTCTTCATTATACACTGTCAGACTCTGAAGAGTTGGATAACCTGGGTAACTCAAACTCACGTATAGTGCAAGACAAATGTAAAACTTGGTCACAAGAACACACTGCAAGGGTGCAGTGGGAAAAGGGCAGTGTTGCTGATGACTGTGGAGCGGGGAAATCCTACAGCTGCCACTCGGCAAGCAGTCAAGAACATACTGTGCACTCAGCCTGGGCATGCCTGCACTCCTCCTGAAATGAAACCAGCTCAGGCAGAGCCAGCTCTGGTGTCTCTGCATCAATGGAACACTGAACCCTGAGTCTGAAAGATTTATTCTTGGATAACCAAGAGTTGACTGTATCTGGATGAGCTCAGCCCATTTATTAAACACATCACCTCTAACAGTGGCTACAACAAGCAAACGGAAGGTTTCCCTTGCCATATGCTGTTTACTGAATGAGGTTCAAGTGCTTGAAATCTTCAGTGTGTTAGCTGCTTGTTCAGCTAAGATAACACTTCTCATAATAACTTTACACAATATTATGGATGTTGCTTTAGCCTGTCATTTTCCTACTGTCAGTTTTTGAATTTTTACAAAAGCTAAGCATGGAGAACTAGTTTGCACTGGAAAGACTGAAAGTATTTTTCTTCTGTCTTTTTTTTTTCTATTTCAAACACTTGAATTTATTAATGTAATTCCTTACCTGTGGTTTGATTCTGCAAAGCATTACCATTTCCAGTTTCACACATGCTTAGTGTAGCCCTTAAAAATGCTTTGCAGATTTGTATTTTATTCTCTGATTGCATTACACCTTATTTAAAGGAAATGGTAATCTCACATGTTCTGGAGATGATATGAGCACTAAATCATATATTTAAAGTGCATAAACATCTTCAACTGTGAGGGACTAAGCAAGACTGAAAATATTATTACTAATACTCACCAAGAGAAAAAAGACTAATTGCTGTTTTTTTACCTTCTCATACCATTGCACTTTCATTGTCTCTGATGACTGACATTGCTGTGAGCCTATCTGTTTAGCTTCAATCATAGGATCTACGTTTTTACTGCAAACTTTGGGAACCACTATGAAACACACAATATGACTGATGACTGCTGTGGAAGTTTCTGCCAATTTGACTAAATAGTCTTTTAATATTTTTATTTACTCCTGGGAAATGCAGAATTCTGACAGACTACAACCTAGAGTGCTCATTTCACTCTAACACATACTAAATTTATAACTTCCCCTTCAAATTCCTAATGTCTAAAAAAATAATGTAATTAGTATCATTCTTTAACCCACCGAGAAAAGCATACTTTGCTTTTAAATCATTCAAATGTTCAAGAATTGTATGCAGCTAATTTTCTTGAATCACTAGAATAAAGTTCAGTAACAACAATATCCAAATCCAAGGCAACAGGCTATTATGTAAAAATTTAAAAATATATTTGAATCCAGAACAATTTAGATCCAAATATATTATCATTTTAATGATAAAAATGTAAAATCATTTTAACCCTAAAGTATGTAGTTATATGGCTACCTTACATAAAAACACAGTTAAAAACATAATTAGACCAACAATTTTCTACAAAGAAATATGTTGCTGTTATCTCAGTGGGAGATAACCCTGGCCTTTAACTTGAAATAACCCTGCAACTCACCTTCCTGATAAACAATGCAATATTAATATCACAGCTGGGAGCAGTTCTCTGAACACTCACAGCAGGTATCAAATTTGTTGCTTAATTTTTGTCGCAATTGTAGCATCCCTTTCTAATGGATATCTTTAGCATCAAGTAAGAGGAAAAAGTAGAGTTCAAGATATAATTAAAGTAATTTCATATTAAGCTAAGGGACAAAATTATCCACAGAGCAGCAAATATTAAATCATGAAAAGCATGAAAGTAACAAATTATTCAAGCCACATTTTAATGGTATCATTAAAGATTCTTAGTTACCAGTAATAGAAAAATAAGCATATAAAAATTGAAAAAACCCAATACCAGGGGAAACCCTTGTGTCTGTGTTCAGCTTACATTGAGATTCCAAGTCAAACTGCATGATTTATAATGGTGTCATGGATACACTTTGAGGAGGAATAGGACAAGGGTAATTGTTTCACACTGAAGAGGGGTCAAATTAGATTAGAGATAAGAAAGATTTTTTTTACAATGAGGGTGGTGAAACACTGGAGCAGGTTGCCCAGAGAAGTGGTGGATGCTCAGCCCCCTGGAAACATTCCAGGTCAGGTTGGACAGACTCTGAGCAACCTGATTTGGTTGAAGATGTTCCTGCTCATTGCAGATAGGTTGGAGTAGATGTCCTTTAAAAGACCCTTTCCAACCCAAACTATTCTATGATTCTATAACCCATCAATTTTTTTTACATAGCTCTATTAAAAAAAAAAAAGTATCAGTAACAATATTAAGCACTTCCTAGAGTCTTAGAACAAAAGAAACTGTTTTCACTAGAAAAGGGCAAAAGCCTGACAGGTATTTCTTCCACTTTCAACACCACTAATCGCAAAATAGCCATTTCACACCTTTTAGTATGCACCAAGGTCAGAGGCTCTCTTTTGACAAAAATCACATTATTTGGCAACAGACTAAAAATCAAATACAGTACATATGTATAGTAGGCCATTGTGCTCAGTTATGAGATTATTCCAAATTATATAGCCAAGGAATTATCTTAAAAAAAACCCCAAAAACTGTACTTATCGCAAGATTTCCATAGCTAACACAATTGTCAATTAGGAAGTTGTGATAAATGACAGCTAGTGTTCTGCTGTTCTTTATCTTCAGCTTAATCTTACCTACAGTTCAGTCTGGCATTCATCATGGCTTCTCTTACCTTCTGTTAACACTTGAGAGACAAAAACAGGGATTTGGTCTAATAAAATAAAAAGTCAAAATAGAAAACTGTTTCCCAAGGAAGAACAAAACTGCATTCAAAATTTGAAAAATATTTGTTTTGTGTTTGATGTTTGTGACAATCACATTGTAAGGAATTTTCTTTTACAGTATTTAGTTGTTTGGAGGTATGATGGGGTTTTTTTAAGTGTCTTTTACATTGTTCCTATAGTAGCTCTGGCAATTTCAAAGAGCAAGGAGATTTTATAGCTCCAGAGTGCTCAACAGTTTATGCACCAGAACAGTCAGAAAGAAACTTCTGAAATCCCATAGTCAGCAGCTCTTATCTATATTTGCTTGTAATTCTACATAAAATAAAATTAGATTAATGAGAATGTCAGTTGTCACACCTTTCAGTGTTATATGCTGATGGAATAAACACAACACCAAAAGTAGAGCCTGTGTGTTATAATATATTGATGTTCTGCTGTACAACCAAAAAAATGCCAGCCAGTGATTTTCTGTTGTAATTCACAGAATCCTTCCTCCCAAATTTCTTTTGTAATCTTAGGTGTTGAGATCAGATATATCTATGTTTACTTGCACACACACACATACACATACATATGTATATATATATATGTCTAAAATTTATTCTTAAATGTATTCCCCAACACTAAACTTACATTTTTTTTAACAAATATGGGTTTACGTTCTTTTTAAAAAAATGCAAAAAATCCCCAGTGAAGACTGACTATCAAAACATCTGCACCGTATGGCAAACAGTGGATCTAAAGCAATATGAAAAAGTATCTGGACTATCCCACTCAAGTAGCCACTAAAACCACACATTAAAAAATAGTTTATAGAAAGGTCAGTGCTGGATCCTGCACCTGAGTCACAACAACTCCCTGCAGTGCTACAGGCTGGGGGCAGAGTGGCTGGAAAGCTGCTTGTCAGGAATGGGCCTGGGAGTGCTGGCAAACAGCAGCTGAACAGGAGCCAGGGTGTGCCCAGGTGGCCCAGAAGGCCAATGGCATCCTGGCCTGTGTCAGCAACAGTGTGGCCAGCAGGCCTAGGGCAGGGATTGTCCCCTGTACCCAGCACCGGTGAGGCCATACCTTGAATCCTGTGTCCTGTTCTGGACCCCTCACCACAGGAAGGACATTGAGGGGCTGGAGCATGTCCAGAGAAGGGCAACAGGGCTTGAGAAGGGTCTGGAGCATAAGGCTTGTGAGGAGCAGCCGAGAAAGCTGGGGTTTTTTTTGCTTGGAGAAAAGAAGGCTATTTTTATCATTCTCCACAACTACCTGAAACGAGGCTGTAGCCAGATGGGGATTGGTCTCTTCTCCCAGGCAGCCAGCAATAGGATGAGAGGACATGACCTCAGGTTGAGCCAGAGGAGGTTCAGGTTGGACATCAACAGAAATTTCACAAATAGGGCTTTTAAGGATTGGAATGGATTGCTTAGGGATGTGGCGGAGCCACCATCCCTGCAGGTATTCAGGAAATGACTGGATGTGGCACTTAGTGCCATGGTCTAGTTGAAAAAGTCAAAGGTTGGATTCAATGATCTTGGAAGTCTTTTACAACTTAAATGATTCTGTGATTCTGTGAATTTTATATTAAAAAAAAAAATAATAAAGAGCAGCTTTGCATTTACCTGGCCACACTGTCCTGTATCTCTGGGTTGTGAGGGCTGCAGCATGACTGCAACATGGTGGTAAAAAGACATGGCAGCTTATAGACAAGAAAGAACACCCAGAAACAGAAGAGATCAAGAAAAACTTTCCCAACAATAGAGGGTTCAGACAAGTTAATAAGCTAGGACCAGAAGATCATGAAGGAATCAAAGCAGTGTGAAATGTAATGGGGTGAAATGTAATAGTACTAACCAAGTGAACTGATTGCTGCACTAATGACAAGAAATTTCTCATCTGAAGAAAACAAGGCATGTGAAAGACATGACTATCTAATTGGACAAAATAATGTCTGCATGATTTGGTTTTGTGAAAATAATGAATGTTATCCTAAAATGTGTAAAAGCCACAGCAACAATAAGAACTCATTAAATGTAATCTATACAATTCTCTCTTTCTTTGGAAAATGAAGAGTTAAACAGAATCAGATGCAGAAAATAAATCTACTAAAGATCAGAGGAATCAAAAACTAGCACATGACAAAATCCTATCCTGTGCATCCTAGCAAACCAAAACATAAAATATCTGATTGTTCCTTTAATGGAAGAAGACCTATGTAAACTGAAACAGTAGCAGCACTTAAAAAGAATAAATTGACTAAAGCGAAGGCTGGACATTTTAAAATGTTTTCTAACCAACAAAAGTAGTGATAGTGAACAAAGTGATAGTTCTTAAATTCATGCAGATGTACATTTAAATTGATATAGGATGATGGACATTTACTTACTAATGTAAAAGATTAGCTCTTTAGAATCGGGAACATCACTCTCACACTTGCATCCTACTTTCCTACAAGTCAACTAGTAAAGCTGGAAGTTACACAGAGAGAACAGTAAAAGAAAAAGCTAAAGGTCTCTCAATGGGTTACTAGAGGAAACCTGTTATTTTATCTTTACCCTTGGTCTTAAGACACAGAATGTGTTCCTAAATGAGTATTGAGAGAAGAAATAATTCACCTTACCCAATTCTGTATGATAATTGATTGCTTTCCTATAAAAGGAGATTTAAAGGAGATATATAAAAGGATTATATATAAAACTGATTCACAACTAACCTGCAGAAAGGAAGAGCTATCCTGTGATAAGAGGAGCATCTATCACTCCACTCCCACACAGCCACACTAGAAAGACCTGAGAATCTCTAATCTTTGCAGATCACATTATAATGATATGATCAATTATATTTTAGCTCACAGAAATAAAATTATTATTGTATCCCATTAATTTGCATACTCTTTAAAGCAAAAAATTAATCAGACTGAGAGTGATTCCTGGCAGACCTCAGTTGGAGCTAATCCTTCATAGTCCTCCTCAGCAGAACTACTTAAGCAACCATGAATGTGTGGGTTTGTGGCTGCTGTATTTGCAGGAATTGTACCAGCCCCAGAGTTATTACTTTAGAATGATTGCACTTCCAGAGAACAGAATAAGGAGTTGTGTCATCAACACAATGTCATCAACTGGGCAACAAATACTAACAAATTTGAAACACAAAGATATACAATACCAGTATGAAGAAAGAGAAATAAATAGATTTTCAAATCTTACATATTAAGCTACGTTTTTCATAAGAGAACTGTAATAACATGAAGCTAAAAGTTGCAGCTCTCTTCACTAGGCTCTTCCATTAAATAAATACAGTAGATGAATAAAACTTCTGTGACAACGAAAAGTTAAACTGCCTTCATCAGCATGTCACACTGATTGCTGCCTGTATTGCCATGAAGAGTCAGAACCCAGTAAAACTGAAGCAAAATTCATTATGCCAGACTGATCTATTCATACCAGAAAATAGAAGCATGCAAAAAAACCAAACTTTTGCAAATATTCTATACATGTTACCATGGAAACTTAATAGGCAGTTTGTTGGGTATTTTTCCTTTTTCTTTTCACACATTTTTCTTTACTAGAAAATCAAACAATGTCATAAAATCACTTAATCGTTTTGACTGGAAAAGACCTTTAAGATCATGAAGTTAATCTGACAATGCCAAATTCATCACTGAGCTAAGTCTTTCATGAAGATTCAAAATCTTTTGTAAGCTGAGAGGAGGTGTGAGGTAGCATTCATTATTTATTTTCCTAAAAACAATCATACTCAGAAAGAAGTTCCACCCTCCAGTCAGGGAAAGGACAATTACACACTCAGAGTACAAATTCAGCAACGCTTGCCTAAGGATTTTTGACAAATGCTTCAAATAAAAATTAACATTACCCCCACCTTAAATTATTTTAAAATGCAAATGAAAAGGAGGAAAAATACATGATATGTGGTTTAAGAATGGAGGAAAATCTATAATGTGATTTGGGAAGAACATGCAGGAATTGGGGTTTTGTCTCTTCATTGTGTCAAACAAATCTTCTCTAGCTGCTTTGAAAGATTTTTCAATTGGTCTCTCTGATGCAGTAAATGAACAGTGACTGGTACTAAAAGGTATAGATTAAAGCTAATGGAAGAGAATGTTTTAGGGTGGATGTTTCATTTTACAAGATTTAATTCCACTGATACTTTAAATGTCAAAGAGGAAAGTGAGTACACTAAGACCCAAAAATGACAAATATTAGGCACGTCCATCAAAGTCCAACAGGAATGTACTTGTGACTCCACTGTGTTCTGGATTTTGTATTAGCAGTTGATCAATTAAGTAATTCTTAGCCATTTAGAAAATAAAAATGCTTTCTCTCACCTTGCCCTACTCTTGTTTTCAGCCTTCTATATCTGTCCTGTCTCTAAGAAGTACCTCACAACCCCTCCTTGGACACCAGCCTGCTTTGCCCATGCCCACCCCAGGCTACCCTCTGCATCGAGAGGTCAGAAACAGAGAAGTGGGGAATGGCACAGTCAGTGCCAACATGATGCATCCTAAACTGTAACAAGCTTCCAAAGGAAGAAAAGGAATAATTTTAATAGTGGTAAACAAGTTCCACAGGACCAGCCATTTTGGATATTTAAATTAAAATGCCAGATCTGTTTTTGCCTTCTGTCTGTATACACTGCTGTGATCATTTCAGATAAATATCCTGTGTCTTTTGTTGTTGACTTCTTAAGAAATAGCATGACTGAATATGATGTTCCCTTCCCCCTCAGAAAACTCCTCTTGCATTTTAATGCTTCATGATTCTCTTGTCATCTTTGTAGAGAACAGTAGTTTCCATAAACATTCACTTCAATACAAAATTTCACAAAGCTAAAATGACAATGAGGCAATGCTAAAATTACACATCTAAAACTGGAAAATCAAGTCCACAAGTAATAGAAATAGCCGATAGATGTTTAATTTTTAGGATAGCTTTTAAAATTCTTTTAATAGAATAACTTTTATACTGAGTAAAATTGGCCATTTCCCCTTTCATTTCTTAGAAGCTTTTTTAAAGATAAGAAAATTCACTACATAATGATGTAACAATATTAACATAGATATTATTACGTTTCAGTTTAGTAAGTTCTTGCCTCCAACAGTGGGAAGGACATCTACCTCAGTACCTTTGCTCCTATCATTAGATAGTACACTTACATAAATTTTAGTGACTTTCTGAAATAAGGCAGAAAGTTTAAAAACTGAAAAAAATCAAAAAAAAGGACAAAAATATAGACTCCAACATCTTATTAGCTGTTATTTAATAATTTGCCTACTTTTTGTATGCATATGTGTCTTAAGAAATAAAAATGCATAAAGCTTCACTACTTGTGCACTGCAAGGCCAGGCACAATTTACCACATGCACCAACTTTTGAGTAGTATGCTGTGTCAATCCTCGGGTCTCCATATTAAAAAAGTGACATAACTGCTCAGCATCTGAAGGAAATAGGCATTTGCTAAATAAACAAAAAATGACCCCTACACATAGACTTCCATAGTAGCCACAGCCTGCATGGGAAACTAGAGGGCCAAACACTTGCCTTGACTTACCTGGTGCAGGCATCTGCCTGTGCAGCAGGAAAACATTCACCAGAGG
The DNA here is from genome assembly GCA_013399915.1 of Illadopsis cleaveri. Taxonomy (NCBI): domain Eukaryota; kingdom Metazoa; phylum Chordata; class Aves; order Passeriformes; family Timaliidae; genus Illadopsis; species Illadopsis cleaveri. The sequence continues at coordinate 861,990 of VXBB01006885.1, forward strand.
GCTGGGTTGGTGGGAACTCAGACATCTCAAGGCATCTTGCTGCCCATAATCTCCCTTTTAAAAATTGGCTGCATCTGACGAGAAAGTGTCCTTAAGCATCAGCGAGGGACCTGCACAAGCTGCAGACTAAGTGTCCTGACTGCGAACAACCCAGGGCAGTTGAAATGACAGCCTGAAAAATGCTGATCTGGCTATTGTTGTAGATTCCCCAGCAGAACCTAGTCACAGAGCTCTACAGACTACAGGAGAAGTGTCTCACTTCTCCACTTGCATCTGAACCTTCTCTCTAGCAAACAACACAGGTTTTTTTTAGCTGGACTGAGGATTTGTATCTACAGCAGCAAACAAAAGTAGAAAATGACTTTGTGAATGCTGCAGAATTTTACTCATAAATGCAGTAAATTAAGAAAACATAAACAGTGAAATTATGTAATTCAGCCTCTATTTTTAAAAAACCCTGTGAACTGAAAGAAAAAGAAAGAAGCATAGCATTTTACAAAGAAAATACCAATCTCTAGTTTCTATTGTGTCACCCAAAGAACTTGCAGTTATTCAGACCAGCATGCGACCATAGGAAGTTAACATTCCACTTAAGGAATACCAACAAAGGAACCAACCGTTTTCCATTTGTGTGGCATGATGGAAATGAGAAAACAAAGACAATTACGAAACAACCAAATAAAATGAATGAAATAAAATCTGATAGAGTGGACTAAATACAAAAATCCCACAGTCTTCAACTGCAGGTAGAACAACATATTACAGACAGAAAAAATTGTATGAGGAAACAGAGCTTTTTAAAATACCAGTAACAAAAACATATACAACCCCCACCCCCCCGAAACTGAGAAAAGAAATGTAAAAGAAAAACAGCATCACAGTGGAAAGCATAAAGAATTAATTTATAAGCCTCTGAAGAGGAGTATGACCAACATGACCCAGCAATGTCCATTCACAGCCCAGAAAGCCATCCTGTATATCTTGATCTTTCCTTCTCTTGGGATTTCTATCAGCTGAACACAACTGGAATCATAAGTGGTAGTTAATGTTTGTTCTTTTCTGTACTTTTTCTGTCTTTTTCTTTTTCTAACTACATCTTCTCAGAATTTTGGGTAACATTTTGAGAAACCTAAAGTCAGATGGGCTTGCAGTTTGCTAAATTGAACGGGCTAATCTAATGTTTTGTGGAATGTTTTAAGTTGATTGAACGTTGCTCAAAAGCTTTTGCCGAGCCCTGTGATTTTGTAAGTTGCCAGTAAAGGGTTTTTTTGTTGTTTTGACCTCTTGAGAATATCTTGTTGGTGCTTCTCCCATGCATCTAACTCAGAATACATAAAGAAAAGTAAGCCCTTTTAAGTGTCTCATCAAGTGAGGTTTTAGTGGCCTTACTGCCTGTTGGAGCGAGTCCCAAACCAAGCTGATCACAGGACTGGAGCACCTCTCCTAGAATGACAGGCTGAGAAAATTTGGATTGTGCAGCTTAGAGAAGAGAAAGCTCCAGGGAGAACCTTACAGCACCTTCCAGTACATCCAGGGGACATACAGGAAAGCTGGAGAGGGACTTTCTACAATTACTTCCTACATGTAATGATAGGACATGGGGGGATGGCTTTAAATTAAAAGAGGGTAGGTTTAGATGAGAGTGAGATATTGAGGAGAATTTTTTCACTGTGTGGATGGTGAGGCACTGGAAGAGGTTGCCCAGAGAAGTTGTGGATGCCCCACCCCTGGAAGTGTTCAAGACCAGGTTGGATGGGACTTTAAGCAACCTGGTCCGGTGAAAGGTGTCCCTGATCATTAATGTTACTTCCAGTGCAAATCATTCTGTAATGGCAAGAGAAGAAAAGAAGCTGTATATGTCCAAGTAAGGGAGAGGAAAAAATCAAGAAGACAACAGGAGTACTTAATGAGCATTTTGCAAGAGTATTCGACAAGAAAAGCCATTCAAAATTAAATCTATGATTGAGATGCTTCTCTGAAGTCCAGTGAGTCAGAAGGATATCTTCCAGGCAATGGTTGGAGTAATTCAAGTGCAATCCACAAAACTTGACCAAGAGGATGGCATAAAAGATGCAATGAGAAGTGTTAACATTAATTTGGCAAGAGTGGCAGCTCTCTTGTTCCTGTGGTGAAGTTACATTTTTAGAATCAGGAGGCCCACGAAATAGTGGAACAGGGAAGCAGCAGTACAAACCCATAAGCAGCACTAGCTAAAGAGAACACCCTGAATGTTTTCTTCATGAATGCCTGATTATCAAAACTGGACAGAGTTGGCATCTGGTAGGGTTTGTTTTTCAGGAACACAGCCAGAGTAAACCCAAGAAAACAATCTAGAAGAGCACAATGATTTTTTTAGGAAATAGAAGTTTTAATCAGAGTGGTTTACATTTAACAAACAAGAGTAATCCTTATGCCTACAAAATCCAGTTCTGGAAGACAAAACTTCTGCTTTCATTTAAATCATGCATATGAGTAAAGACAAATAATTTGGGTGGTTTGAAGTATGCTGACATTCATTTGTTCTTCAGAACGTATCAGCACGATAAAAATCTTCTATTAGAATGAACTTCTCTCAGCTTGCATAGACAAAACAAAAAAAAAAAAAAGAAAAAAAAGAAAAAAAAAAGAGGTTTCCTTCTGTTTTGCAAAGTGCTGGGCATGGCTGATTAAAAAAAGAAGGAGAAAATGGCTACAGAGTGGCTACAAGTATCCAGTGGGCCTCCCTACTCTCTATAATCCAGTCTCAAAAGCTTTGTGCTCTGGAAGACTGAAACTCCTTGTACCAAGGGAAAATGCCAGTTTTACCATCCACCACAAGATGAAAGAGAACCAATCACAACAGAGCACCAAAAAAAATCAACAAGTAACATCCCCAAGTTCAAATTTCTGCATAATACTGTCCATATAAATAATTTTTTCTCATACAAATCTGTGTCATTCTTTCTACTGATGTGAAGAAGCCTAATTGGAAGGCAAGTTTCTGCTTAATGAAAAACTCCGAGGGAAGATATTTATATTCAAATTCAGAAAGAAAAAAATCCCAACTGCAAAATAAATAGGTACCTCCCCTGACAATCTAACCTGGCAGTTAGAAAACTCATCTGGGAGGTGGGAAGTCTATATTCAATCATTTGTTCTTTCTGATTTAAAGAACTGGCAACTTCTACCTCCCACATAACTGCCCCAAGACTGAGGCTCATTTTCCCACACCAAATTCCAACTTAGAACTATTTGTTGCTTCCTCTAACTGGCAAGGAATCATCTAAGCAGTACTATCAAATATAATCTGAATTGCATTTTTATAGTTAGCCACCTGTATCTTCTGCTCTGGCAGTTATCTAATAAATTATAGACAGGACTATCACTTTCTGTGACATGCAAAAAGTGACAGCAAATAGTAGCAAAATTTGAAAAAATATTCAGTTTCTGTGAATGCTGCAGTAGAAGACTGATAAACATTTATTCGGCCTGCCTTCCTTCCAGCAGTATTAATGAAATTTCAGCTATGACAGATCCAGCAAAAAAGAGAAAATTTGCTTTCCTGTATTTCAATTTGGTTTTATCCAGCTCATTCAGGAGTGATGTAGCAAAAAATAAAACTGAATAAATAAGGCAGAAGCTGCATGCAGTGAGGTCCCAGGAGACACCAAGTTAAGTCAAATTTTCTTTAAGAAAATTTATTCATGGCAGCATGCTTCCCAGCCTCAGGCAAGAGCCTTCTAGATTCTTAAATGTTTACCTCCAATGAAAAAGGTGAAGGTATTGCATCAAATTTACCTTTGTGAAGTATAAATTGGACTGAAACTTGAAACCATCTTATTTTTGAACAAACCATACAATGAGAATATTCTTCATAAATTTTACAAAGAGAAAATGTCTTTGACAAATCTTGACCTTCTAAATTTTTGGGTTTTTTCCAGGGGCTTTTATACCTTCTTTCTTTCAGCTGTTTCTCACACAGTCAATCAATCCTATGTCAGGTCTCATCTTTCCCCCCCCCCACTCTTGTATTTTAAGGTATTTAATTTCTCCTGATAATGATATATCTATTATTTTTGTCTTCACTGCAGAATCTCTTGGTATTTATTGTTTCAAAAACTCCTGCTCCTCTTTTCAAGAGATTAACTGGAGCTTTTCTTTCAAGAAGGTTGAAAATATGAACAATAGTCACCTGCATGTTTTAAAAACCCTCTGTTTTCAAGTACCTCATCCATAAATTTTAAACATTGTTTCCTAATTAAAAATTGAACTTCAACTACAAACTTCCAGCTTTTAGCCTTCACCTATTACTGCCACATTTACTCTTCCAGAGCCCATTTGTTTCTAATCATGGTGTCCCCTCAATCCTCATTCCAATGACCTTTTTGTTAAAATACTTCAAGTCAGCAAACTTCCAGTCTTCCAACTAACACGCAGTCCAGGATTGCATCCCAGCTTATAGGTGGAGTTATGAGCCCAGGCAGTATTCCAGCACTAAAACAGCAATATCTAGGTGCACCCCAGCACCTCTCAGCTCTCCATCACCACCCCTCCAGCACCTGGTTTTCTTGGAAAGAGAAGGAAGCTGTGTTTTCTCTCACTGACTTCTCAGTATAGACAACATATGGCTCAAAACTGTGAGGCAATCTGCTCAGAGTCTGGCTGCACTCTCAGCTCTAACTCAATACAGCTTTTCACTTGAAGTTTCTCTGAATGCAGTTCCTTGGGGATAGCATTGAAAGACAGCCTCAGTTCATCTCACATCCAGCCAATGCAAGCCTGGATCGATCAGCTTGAATAGGCTTCCATTTGTACAAAGAAAAAGGGGAAGAAAAAAATCTGCATTTTTCTTTGCCCATCCATATGTGGCTCATCAAAATCCAGTCTCCCACCTGCAATTCTTTAAGCTATGTATGTAGGAGCAAACATGGAACAGAAGGATTTCTTCCCCCTGGATAAATTAAATCAATTCCCCTGTTATGCACTAGTGCTAAGGCACTGCCATCTAGCGTGGAAAATCAATATAACAAACAAAGAGGAAAAATAGAAAGGAAAAAAAAAGATAAAGAGCATTTACAAAAAGGCCAATGAAATTCTATTGACTTCCACCAATTTTGAATACCCACTCACGATATTCATAACATTCATCAATCCACTTTATGGTAAAGCACAGAAGCCCTCCCTTTTAAGGAAAATCCCTGACCTGATAGGCTGCCAGGAATGGATTCCATTAGATGGTAGTGCATCATGTCAGACAAACTCAGCAGAGCCCTTAGTCCCAGTAGCCTCATTTGGTGTAACTCTGTGAAACTAAAATTCTGCAGCATTTAATGGTAGGAATCTGCTGGTAGAAAAGAGCTTTTTCTTAATTGCCACATATTTCCCTGCAAATTTCAATTTTCAGGTTCAAGACTTGATTCCCTAAATCATGTTATATGGAAAGAATTACAACATAGCAATCTGCAAGACCAGAAAATCAGAAATTTTTGGATTTTGCCACTGTGTACTAGCTGAAGATTTTCTCTTTCCTCCAAACATTCCTGTCCATTCCAGTCCCAGTTTCCTTTGTTTTTATGTCCTGTGAAATTACCTACAATTGTTCAATGAACATGCAAAGGATTTGACCTATTTCGCTTGGACCAGCTTTGCACAGATGAAGTTAAGTACACATGGCACGAGCCAATGGAGCATAGATCGCATAAATTTACAAAAGTTGCAGAGCCTTCATAAAGACCAGTGATTATAAACACCTTTGTATTATTTAGTATTTCTACAGCTTGTAATGATCTCTCTATTACAGCTATGATCAAGAATTTTAAACACTTGAGTGACACTGTTGCTTCTTTCCAGAACTGCACCAAGATAGTTTTATGTTTGGCTGGCGCAGATATTCTGTATCATCCTGAACAAAACCCCCTTTGGAATACAAGCTACATCAATGACTGAAAGTTCACACAACATAAGCCAGAGAGTTTTTAATACCATGTCACTTGAGTTTTGATTTATATTTAATGTGGACATAGAGGGGCAGACCAGCTGACACCATCAGGACATCCAGATGTTCTCTAAGTGGATGTAGGTGTGCTCATAGCAAGGGTATCTGTACCAATCTGCCCAATCCCTCCAACACAATAACTAGTGATAGAAATACACTATCCCTTAACAACATATGCCCCATCTAGAAGAGTAACTTTTGAGAAGAAAACATATTATTCTGGTCATAACTGACACAATTTCATTGATGTTGTTTTGATAACCTATAACTGACACAAGAACTTACTTAAGATCTTAATTATGCTGCTTCTCTATGACCATGTATCTATATTTAGGTGTCAGTTAAAGCAAGCAATATTTCTGTTTTAATTTGTTGTCATAAGGGAATTTTTAACAGCACAAAGGACCCTCAGCTAGATCATTTAGGCAATTTTTCAGTAATGTGGGAAAAGCAAGAGGAATATCCAACATTTTTTTTATAATCCTAGTTAGTAGTGCCTCATGTTCTATTCTTACATTAAAATTTCAAGAAGGAAAAAATTTAAACTGCTGAAATATCCTAATAATTAATTACCTTGTATTTACGCTATGCATCCATTTCACAGTGTATTGCTAACAAGTAACTCCATATTTTTCATATTTCCTTTACCATTATTTTTAATAGTAAAATCAGGTTACCAAAATAATCCTCTTCAGCATTTTTGCAGTTGTGACATAAATTGATTCAAGCTATGCTAGGGGAAAAATACAGAGGCTGAAAAACAGCAGCAAAAAATATGTCACAATAAAGAAACTCAACACTGATTAAAACCATCAAAATGGAGAGAAACCCAAAGAAATACAAGGCAGTCTGACACCTTTATAAGAGATAGCACCAGAATCTCTCTAAAGAATGACAAAAAAAATGATTAAAGTTTTAAACAGTGGTGATTTTCTAAATTTGTGAGAATTCTTTCTCCAAACAACATGTGATCAACAACCACAGTGCTATCCAATATGCAATTTGATTACTTTTTCAGATACTTTCTTAACTGTGGCCTGCCTATTTAACATTCTGTGGTCTTGTGTTTGGGCCAGAAAGTCCTATAAGAAACTTTGTCCTGCAGCAATTGGTTCCATTCTGATAGGACACACTGATGTAAGTAAAAAGACAACATAAAGCTAAAGCTTTGAAGTTTTTGACTTTGAGAATAATCAGAATTTATAGTTTTCCAGCTTCTACTTAATTTACCTGCAGCAGTTCACTTCTCCTTTTCTAAGTGTTCTCAAATAGCCAATGTCAATGGAAATCACATCAAAGAGAGCCACAAGATAACTTAGGAGCAGTCCAACCTCCTGCTTAAAAGCACAGTCAGTTATGAGGTTGGATCAGGTTAGCAGGGCTTGATCCAGACAAGCCCTGAAAGACTCAAAGGATGCACAACATGCACAGCATCACTGCACAGACTGTTACAACACCTCCTTAATGGAGGAAATGTTCTGCCTTTTATCAAGAAACTTTAAAGTCTATTAGGAAGCTTGAAGGCTGAGTGTTATGTGCCTACTACATGTAACATTTAACACTTATTTGCTGATACCACAGTCTAAAAGCATATACATTTTTGAACAGAAAATATGGCAACATGCTCTGGACCAGCAGTAATTATCTAGTATTATTATCAAGTGACTGCTTGATAATAAAGTAAATAGCTTTTACTAGCATTGCTTTCACTGTTACAAACTGACTTAATTGAGCAAATTAATGAATGAGAGATAACCACTGCTAGAAATCAAGGTGAACTTCAATAAAATATCAATTTCTGGATTGCTACGCTATAGCCACAGGATAAGGAAGGAAAGAAATAAGTGCAGTTTATTGCCAGTCACAGAGGTGATAAGAAAAACTAAATTTTCCAAACCAGCAGTCTAAATTCAAATTTGTCTATCCCTGCTGCTTGCCTGGTACTCAAACTGCAGATGGAAATTTTCACTGAACTTGACTGGATTTTCTGAAAATACATTCAAGATTGAAAGCATTGATTTGGAGGTCAATTTTAGTCTCATATTATTCTCAAATGTGATTCATTACATGGTTCATTAAAATGGTTAACTATTTTTGCTAGTAATCTCACTATGATGATAGAGGATAATCCTGATTCCAAAATCATGTATAAAAATATTTAAAATAAATATTTAAAAAACCCCAAAGGATATCTTCTCAATGTTCAGAATATTTTTACTGTGTTCAGAAAAAGCACCTAAGCAATCACTCCAGGTTCCTTTGTACCTTTATGCATCCCATGTGACAATACAAAAAGTCTTGCGTACATCATTAATATTAATTATAAATGAAGCATTTTGCCATAGTCTACAAAGTAAATAACTTTCCCCATTTTTTTTTAATTCCAGGTTACCTATTGCTTATAACAACTGCCTTTGTCCCTCCATACTTTGCAGACAAATAAAGACTATTCAGATTAACTATATTAAGTCTGAGGTTGTAATTGAATTTAAGCTGCTTCAGCAGCATGGTTGCAGGAGTACAAAGGGTGTGCCATATCACTGCATAAATATTACTTAGATGCAACTCTGCTCTTACTCTTGGCTTTGAGCAAGAACCCTTTGGTTTTCCTGCATAAAAATATCTCAAGGAGTTATTTCTCATCTATTTTGTGCTATAACAAGTTTTTAAATTGTGGAATGCCCCACCCTGACTCATCTGACTCATTGCTCTAGCAGTGAAGCACTGAAGCAGACCTGTGATTATGGTGCCTGGCCAGAGGTCCTCAGAGGATGCAGCTCTTGGCTTATTTGCTGATATTCATGGAGGGCAGACATAGCGTCTGTGAACACCAGCAAATATATCTATATCTATATCTATATATATACACACCCATGGGATACCCCCAGGGCTGCACCAGCCCTGACAGACCCACTGGGTTCAGTTACCTGTGGCTTTAAAGCCACCTTGCCAAGTCCACCCAAAAGCACCATGAGCACATAACATAAGCTTTTGTCAAGGCTGACCAATGTTCAGCCTTGCTCCTAAGTCCATGTCAGACCCCTCAAATCAGAAAAGCAAAACCATCTTCTGAAGACATAGACTTGCACAGGCCACGCAGCTTTTATTCATGGCATCCCTAGAAATGGGATTTAGGAAGGAAGCACTGCCAGGAGACAGTCACTGGGGAACTGATTAGACAGCATTTAACCTAATCTCCTCTGCCATGAGCACATTCTGCTTCCTGTAATCAAATGTGATCACAGATGCAATTATTTAGGGGCATAATTCCACCAATTTAGACACCAAACTACTTCAGCTACAAGTGGAAAAAATAAATACTGAAAGTAGAGGAATAAAAATGTGTGGAGGCTGAACTACTGGACAGCTAAAAGTCATATGAAGATATAAACTTAGCAGGTTATGAGGCAAAACTTCAAAAATTTCAATAATCTTCAAATATCTAAATAACAAACAGTTCTGAAAAGTTTTTCCCTTCGATCTTAAAGAATTACAGGGCTATTTTGAAGGCAAAGAATGTCATTATCTGCTACTCTGTATGTTTTGGAGGGAACAAAACCACACAAACTGTGTCTCTAAGATTTAGAGAGGTTATATTCATTTCCTGTATCCCCAGAAACAAACTGACAGTGTGAGGGTGAAAAATTTATATTTGCAATCTATGACAACATTAAGATAGGTAAACAAACACAGCTTTCTGAGGGACTGTTAACAGAAAATTGAAGTCTATGGGTCCTGGGAAAGTAAAAAATCCAAGCAGGACTGCTAATTACAGTGCTCTTAGCTCCATTCCTTAAAGATTTTTGTTTTACTCTTTACATATGGTAAGGTTTAACTACATATGCAGATTCTGAAAACTCCTTCTCCAAAGAAGGAGTACTTCAAATGGGTAAGTCACGCAGAAAGGCACGTGCTGGATTTGACGCCAAAATTTTGAAATTAAAAAAGGACAGACACAACTTTGCTTGAACAACAGTCCCATTCTCTCTTGCATCATGTATAGCTAAATTATTTTGTTTCTTCTTTTTTCCCCCTGAAGTCTATGTAGCTTCAGCAATATTGATCACATTTGTATAAAGCTGTATAATGGTATTTTTAGAAGGACAGAATGAGTGATATTTATATTACCAAACACTGCAAAGAGACAAAAATAGATGGACAGGCAAGAGTAGCCATGCCTCTGCTTTGTTTCAGAACTGCTCAAAAGCCACAGTAGGCATTAACAACAGAAACAGTAACAGCTGTCTGAAAAGAACAATACTGAGAAGTGAATGCCCATAAAAGAGTGACTGTGAAAAGAAAGGAAAAGAAAATGTGTTTACTGAAAAAAAACCCAGCAAAAAGTGTTGTTTAGTTTTAATCTTTCTCCACTGTATTATCTACACATTATACTGATTAAATTGTTGGCACTCAGTTTTACTGATTTATTTTATCTGCCTTCCAGCCCTTCTGTAGTTGATTTTCATATTTTTTGTATCGTGAGTTTCAATGAGAATGAAAAAAACTTGGATTAAGGACCAGAGTGTTAGAGAATAATTCTGTATACATGAAATGGACATTTGTCATTACTCTCATAGTTTTGCAGGTATGGTGGTTTTAATCATGATTTGAGTAACAAAAGAGGGGGAATCTCATTTAATTAAACTGTTAGTAAGAGGTTATGAAAGTAACCCTTTTGCAGAAAAATTATTTATATAATTATGAATATACGCAATAGTGGGCCTTTTTGCTCCTATTATTAAATAGTTTCACAGATCCCTCTGACATATATAAAATATTCACTCATTCAAAGCTTTTGGAATGATAGTATACTTTCACTAACTTCCATGGAATACACTGATATAGTTGTAATCCTTGAAAGAACCTCTGAACATCTACATTCAATAAAATATATAAAAATTTCCCTACTAAGTTCAGTTGCAGGAGAATGTTTACAAGAAAATGTGACAAGAGTCCCTGAGCACTAGCACTTCTCTCTTTGGGACTATTTGTTAATACTACTAAATGGTAAAACCCAGTAAGGATGACAGAGAAAAGATACAAATGCATGTGAAGGTTATTGTTGTTTGCTTATACAAAAAATAAAACATACTGACTTAGTTTGTGAATAATATCTTTCTGCTAATGCGAAGAGAACACCTCTATAAGTATTAAATACAATACAACTGAATGCATGGTAAGCAAAGACTTGGAATATTTACTTTTACTTATAAAAGTCAATGATGATGTTGATTTTTCCCCTCAGTTTCCCAGCCCACTCCTTCTACTCCTGAAGAGGTGTGCAGAATACATATTTCAGTACACTAGCTGCCATAAGTAGTTGCACTTGTAATTGAATTGTTGTCTTTGCATTGAGTTATTCACAGAATTTTTCAAAAACTGTTGTACCATTCCCTTCAAAAGCAAGCACTATTATTTTTTATTCTATAAGCTACTCTAGTTTTCTTTATTTGCTAAGTGCATGTCATTGGGACAGAAAACAGGTCAGGTACAGGGTATGTGGCTGGAGCAGTACAAAGCCAACCCAGAGGCAGTGGTAGTCCCCAAAGGCAGCAGCCCCTGTCTCTGCACCTCTTGCTCAGACTCTGTCACAGGGCTCAGGCATGTTGGGAACAATGAGAAAGGGCACAACTACAGTTTGACCCAGCTACTCTCAGCTGCAAGATACTGATGAAGGAATCATTGCACCAGCTGTAACTCAGAGCAGTCTTCACACTGCTTAGGGCAGACAGACCCCATAGCACAAGGAACGGGCAAACACACTGTTCCGTATCTCTGAAGGCATATCTCCTCTTTTGAGCAACCCTGGGAAAGACAAGATACAAGTAATTTCATGGATAGTATTTGCATAAAAGTTTTTAAAGCACTGTGTTCATCTTGTTGCTAGAATAATGAAGCTCATTAACACCACTGTGATTTTACTGGTGAAGTCCCCAAAATATTTAGAGCTGGATGATATGAATGGAGCTGCACCTTGCAGCAGGATGCACCCTTTTGTTTGTCTTCTGAAGCTGCACTGTCAAAATGTAACGAACACGGTAAGTTTAGCTACCACTATCTAATAAAATGCAACCAAAATGGAAAGGCACTAGTATCTGAAGTTGCCATAAAAATTACAAATCATCACTGCTTAACTCCTGACAGGATTTTGCATATTAAAAACAGCTATGAAACCAGATAACCACTTGTGCAGTTTGAATTTCACCTTTGTGAAAGGGAGTAGCACAAGGCTATTTGTTGCTTCAGTCCCAATGAAGTTGCAATTTTGAATGGAACTTGATTCTGAATTTCACACACTACTGGTTCTTATAGGTATTATTAGTTCCATTCAGGTAAAAAAAAAAAAAAGAATTAATTCACTGAATATTCTTGAATTTATATGAGGTAAAAGCTAAATGTGCAATTACTGGCTTAAAATCAAAAATAAAAATAATACAAAACAATTAAATGAAGTACTTCATCTCTGCTGAGAATGATGCTTTACACATAGGACTTTTTTCCTCCTAACGTTTATTCAATATATGAATTTTAAGTACAGTATAAATTACTTCTTCTGAAAAAGAACATGCAGTTTGATCAAGCTGAAGTGAACAACCTCCCCAGGAAATCCATCATGAAGCATTTGATTTGCTAAAGCAAAATGAAATTTGCCTAGTAATTTTTTTTAAGGATTTTCCACTGGACTTCGAGTGGCTCAGTTTATAAAAGAGCTATGATTTGAGTGGCATTAGTACTCCACAGGCTTTTAGGAAATAAAGGTCTTGTAAGGAGAAGTGAAACAAAATCATCCTTGGATATAAAAATAACATCAGTTTTTTAGGTTAGGATCTTAGCTGGTATAGTGCCTCCAACTTTTTTCAATCATAGTCAAATAACCACCAGCCAAATAAGCAGTCTGTAGTATGAAAAAGCTCTCCAAACACAACCCTGACCAGCTTAACTCTGTAACAGACTTCTTACACGACTCTAGCAGTAAAGTATTCCAAAACTGGAGATAGAAACTCCAAAGAAACATCTAGGAGCAAATGCAGAGCAGGGCTGCTCCTCTCTCCTCTCCCACAGAGCGTGACACCCAGGACCTGCCGAGCTGCTGAGACAACCAAGGGCAATGCTGAGTTGGCTGCAAGCTCCACTAAGCACCACCACAGCAGTCTCCAGCTGCTCAGGACCCCAGCAGGGTGAGATGGATGCACACCACCCTGAGCCCTTTCCTTCTTGACCCATCTGGGTATTCTGAGCCCATCCTTAAGCTGGTAACACACCAGAACACAGCTGAGTACTCCTGGTCGCTTTGTCCAGGCCATGCTGGTGTTCAGCTGGACCAAGAAAAGGCCTTTCCCTTGGCCCTGCTCTCCTCACACCCACAGCATCTTACTCTTGACCTCTGAGAGTGCTGCCTGAACAGTTTTTAATTTGTGGAGACCTGTGTTTAAATGTGGAACTATGGCAAGAAAGGGGATAATGTGACAATCAATGAACATCCTCTTGGTGCAAATCTCAGTGAATTTTTGTTTGCCACAGAAATTCTCACCACAGTGTAGCGGATGTGGTATTTGCAGCAAAGGAGAAGACCAGCCCTAGTGAAATACCAGCCATAGCATACTGAGAAAGCAAACATTGCAAAATATATTTTATTAGCAGTAAGGTTTTAATTTTAAATCATCTGCCTGGAACAATGTTAAAAGGAAAGCTTTAGTATGCATAACTTCTGTGCTTGAACAGTAGATAACTAGAATTTCATGTTGACACTAAAGAAAAAATAAAATATGATTTGCTCATCTTACTGTAGAAAAATAAACATTTCCCCGCAACTACTGTCATAAATCCTTGAAAATCTATGAAATTATCTGACACCAAGAAGTGGTTCTCCTGCAAAATATTACAGATCCAGCAAAGTCAGCTTTTCTAACACTGTCACTTTTTTCCCCAAGTAATCCACAAGAAATACCAGCCTGGGATAATATCAAAACCAGTGTGTTTCCATTTCCTGACATCAGAAATAACAGCTGCTTCCATCAATTCTTGCTTTTTCTTTATCTAGCATTGATCCTAGTAGGTAACATCCAGGATAGTTGATTTTCTTAGTTAACCTCTAATTCTATTTTTAAAATACCACACAACGTTTTCAACCCTCAGCTCCAAATATTAAAAAGGCTCCACAATACCTAAAAATATGATTTTACCATAGTAAGACCAGAAACTGGAGACAATTAACAAAATGTGATCACAAATCATTGTATTAAGTTATGCATATTTTGACTGAAGTGTAAAAAAAAATCAAGAGGTTGCTGGCACAGTTTTTCACTGCAGCAGTGTCTTTATATCAGCTGTAGAGGAGTGCAGGTTATTTTCATTTTTTATTAAAAAGTCAAATCTGTTCGAAGTTCTTTTTAATCACATATTTTAAAATAATTCTGAGATAAAGTCTACTGGTTGAAATGATGACTAACATCAGAATAACAGTTTCAGTAGACTAGATTATCAGATGCTATATCAAGTGGCAGCATAAGAGTAATATTCTTATATTCTTAATTATGGCTGAACACTTTGATTCATCCTTTTGCATTCAGTAACATATATTTTGGAAGAATGACAAGATAAGGAGCAGTCTATTATTTATTTAATTTTAAAGTGCATTAAGAGTTGAGCTGAAATCATAAGACAGAACATCCTAAAGTTCTGCGTCAGTTTTCCAGAGCCAAAGGACGGCCTACAAAATCTCTTTAAAGGGCTTTGCTCAATAGTCCTGTCAGAAACAACATTTCTAGATCTTGAAACTGTTAGAAATCTGAAGTTTTTCTACATTGTGCATGTGATACTGATTTAATCCTTCACATCATCCCGCTACACTGAAATTTTGTATTCTAATCTTTGAGGCTCTGGATCAGGTTCAAAGAAAATTGTCCAAATTTATCTCCATGTGTCACAGAGATGTAATACCCTTCTCTTTTTTTTCTTGGTCTCCTTTTTCTCCTCAATGTCTAACATATATTTATTCCAGATTAAAAAAATAGCACAGATACACTCTGCATATTAAAAACTCCACCAAAGATGCAGCAACAGATGGAGAACAGTTTGATGTGGTCACATCACTTGCAGTATGGCTCTCACACCACTCTGACCTCAAAAGAGCAGTTTAGGGTTATCTGCCAACCCACCAACCCCTCACTATCCCACTGGGATCCTAAACTGGATTTGGCACTTACAGAGCAACTAACGCCACAAAGTATTTTAGTGACACAATCAATGTCGGTTAGGTTTCGTTGTTGTTGTTGGGTGGGTTTTTTGGGGGGGTTGCTGGTATAATTTTGTTTGAATATGGGTTTTTTCTTTTTCAAAATACTACATTGCCTCTTAAAAATTCATTGCTTCCAACTGCTTATTCCTCATCTGATTACAAAATTATTATCACTTGTTTATGACAATTTCCACAGCATCCAATGTAATCTCAGAATGCTGTGACTTCAAGTGGAAAATAAGCACACAAATCTATGCTAATGTCACCTGCTACAAAACAAAAACAAAAGAAAAGGAAAACCGAAACCATCATATGTGAAACAGGAGTATCAACATAGAAAGCATGTCAAAGTTTTCAGGAAATATCACTGTATTCTTCTTATAATAAAGATGTCAGTTCAGCACAGTAAGCTTTCAGTTGAGCACAATATTCTCAACACCCCTAAGTCACATTGCATAGCAGATGTTAAAAGTAAAATCCATTAGGACTAATTAGATTCTACAGAAGAAAAAAACTAGTAATAGCATGCACAGGCAATCTTGCATTACACAACTGTACTGAGAGATACCATGAACCACAAAAAAAAAACAAACCCAAAAACATTAAACATAAATTTCACCCTTTTCTCACAAAGATGTCAGCTAATAGAAGACATGTTACAGTGCTTGCAGCCACAGGAAGAAGTAAGGTCTCCTGTGTCCAGTTAGAAGCAACTTTTGTGAAGGCCATAATCTATTGCATATCAACAGGTTATTAATTAACCTGTCATCCTGTACAGCAGTGTGAAACTAAGCAGTAGAAGAGTTTGAGCATCCTTCTGCATATGCATTTGATGTTACACTAACCTGACCCAAGTCATCCTCATGTGTACTAAGGTGAGAGTGTTACTAAAATGGAGCCAAAAAACCCCCAAACAAACAAACAAATTTTTAAAAGGCTCTCCAATAGAGCCTTTTCAATACCATATAGGAGTTTGCTCCTTTAACTGACCATTAAGAGACAGAGACAGGATTTGTAATGGACATGTAGAACAGATTTGTGAGCACTTTTCAGAACTAAGCCACCAATGCAAGGTACAGGCTAAATTGTAGCCGTGTACTAACTGCGTATACAAATGAATCTGTCATTGCATACATGATAGCTAAAACACCACTAGGGGCAAAAAATCCTATTTTTTATAGGTTTTATACATACTAAGAAGGAAATCTGTTTTTGTATTTGTCATGACACGTTGCCAAAGGCTGAAGTGCTATTTCCTGTTAAGCAGTGTCCAAAAACCTCTGGTTCGTCAATCAGAATTAGTCTGCAACTACTCCTCTATCCCCAGATATTAAGCAGGTCATAAACGAGTTAAATATATATGCATTATCCCAGGTGACTTTGATTTTCCAGAATGTTTAAGAATATAAAGTAATTTCAATTTTTTTAGAAAAGTGACAGAGGATAATTTCAACTCAAAAAACCTACCAAAATTTGAAAGATCCTAGAAACAGACCTGATATATGTTTCACAAACCATAGATAAACCTTGTCTTTCTTTAGTAGGTCTTGGGGAGAAACTGACTCAGCTACTTATGAACTCAGAAAATGGACAGAATGAATATGTCCTCATGTATATTTCCAATCACTTTACTATCTACCATTACTAGGAAACAGAATTGCCCACAATCCTCAGGAGAAATGGTGAAAAAGAAGTTTATGTGACTGCTATGGACTTACAGACCAACAAATAATATAGTTACTGCTGGTTCCAGATGCTCATGCTGTGAACAACAAATGCAAATGCAGGTACAGCTTTTTCCAGTGGGATATAAAATTAGGTTTCTTCTTCGCTAGCACCAAATTAAGTCTCAGGCACTGTCCAAAACTGGAATAAGCTCCCTAAAGTCTTTCTTCTTGATATTTTTTTTGCATGTAAGACACAGTCAAGGGTTGAACGTGGGAGCTCTTGAAATCAGCCACCTCCCACCCTAAAACTGCTTGCTTTTCAGGGTTCATGGGGACATTTGGCAAGGAATAAATTGAAAAGCGACTGCTCTTCTCCTTGTGTATTAAGCTCTGCTCATGAGCAAAAAAGGAACACGGCCCTGGCTAATGCTGTTGGAGAGCTTACAGCCAGTAGCCCTGATCCCTCTTCTCAATCTTGGTACAGAGCACAAGGCTTCCAAGGTTCATTCTCCCTTTGCTGGATTCTTGTACAGCTGTCAGGCAAGGCAGCAGCACACACACGATCTATCCAGGGCATATTATAATTGTTATTATAAAAAAGTGTTGGTTTATCAACAGTCTCCATCAATAGGTCATCTTGTCAGACTAAAAAAAAAGACAAGGAGAAAACTGAAGCATTTACTTCAGGCACTTTTTTCTATGTTTGTCTTCCCATTTTGCTGATTTTCTTAAGTATTGTTTCCATCTTGCTATATTTCAGAGAAATGTATCTGATCATAAAACAAGTTGTTATACAAAAAAGTTTCTAAATGCATAACAAGCAACCAAAACTAAAATATGCTCAACATCTCTTCAGCCCATTTTTATCTTAGCCATTTTTTTTTGCATTCAGAAGTAAAAACAAAACCCCCACCCAAAAAATTAAGCAAAACCATAAATTTTCAGTTAACTGCATCAATTTAAGTAATTAACTATTTTACTTTTCACAACATCAGAAGCTTGAAGACTAAAAACCAAAACAAAAATCATGATATACAACATCCAGTTCATCCTTGGCATTATTCCAAATAAATCAGTAGTATTACACTGGGGATTAATTTGGAACACTGATGTGAATTAGAGGACTATTCTATACAGTAACCTCATCATAACATATACACAAAAAAAAAGCCCAGAACATTACGAGCATCACAAATGTACACAAAAAATTATTATGTACACCTACAAATTATTTCTAAGCAATGAGTACGTACTATTTCAAGAAGGAAATTTTACTATTTAGAAAATAATTGCCAAATTTTCTGAGAAAGAAGGTTTAATAATCATGTAAAATACATGATAGAATTGCACCCAGGAGAATGTGAAGCTCCTCTAGAGCTCAGTTTTTACATATCCTATTGAAATATGACCAGTGATAAGTTATGCAATGAATCTTCAAAAACTGTTTTAATCCAGTTTCAAAGATTGATCTGAGTACTCAAGTCTGCTCAGCAAATGGAAGTCACCACCTGTACAATACAGAGCAATATAAATGTCTCCTCCTAGTAGAAAACCATTCACATTTCCCTCCTCTATTAAATACCGTGCCTAAGTCCAGTTTTGCAGGGCAAACAAGTTGCTTCTGTTCATCTGCCTTACTAGTGGAGTTAGAGGCTGCATCTCCCACCTCACCACAGAGGCAGGCAGATGCTCTGCCAGTTCATCCCTTCTTTGCTCAGGGAGCGTGAGACCACACAGAGGCAGGAGAAGAAAGAAGTGAATGCAGAACACCTCTCTCTTCCGCCGGCTCGCTCGACTCTCAAACACATCTGTAATGTTTAAGGCTGCCTCTGCCTTTCAAAGACAAATCTCTGCCAGGGGATGGTGTTTTCCATTCAGCTGCGGTTTCATGACCCGAACCCGCTGCTCAGTCAGTGCCCTACATAGCACTACATACTTTGCCAGATTGAAACTCATTCGTCATCGCTCGGTTTTCTTATCTGCGAGTGACCCGAAACCTTTAAGGCTACCCACAGCCAGCCAGTGAAGTTGCTTACGAGCGGTATAATGGCTATGGAGTGGTTTATTTTCTCTTTTCCGATTTTCGTCCACCTTGGAGCCAGACTCTTTCTTGCTCCTTGGGAAGTTGGCTGTGCCCTCGCTACCCCTTCCCTCACGGGGAC
Source organism: Illadopsis cleaveri (assembly GCA_013399915.1). Taxonomy (NCBI): domain Eukaryota; kingdom Metazoa; phylum Chordata; class Aves; order Passeriformes; family Timaliidae; genus Illadopsis; species Illadopsis cleaveri. Next base: position 881,031 of record VXBB01006885.1, read on the forward strand.
CAGGCGCAGTGCGCTCACTTGAAGGAAATGCAGCGATAAAATATTAAAACCCTTCCTTGCTCGGGGATCTCTGCGTCGCCTGCCTGGCGGGGAGCACCGCAACCCTCCGCGTCGGAGCCGGAGCCGCGCCCGCCTGCACCGCGCACCGCGCCCGCCCAAGCGGGACAGGGACACCCCCCACCACGAGGCTGTCAGCCCCTCGATCCATAACCAGTGACCCTTCCCCCGGGACACCCCGACACGTGGGGGCTGCCTCTCCTCTCGGCACTAAAAGGCGGGATCAGCCCAGGATGCCCCACGGGGGGTGTGCGGGGAAATGCTCCCACGCCGCGCTCCGGACGGGGCATTCATTTTAGGCAGTCCCATTCCGCCCCCACAACGCACAGAATGAAATTTGAACTATGGCGGTGACAGACCGGAGTAAGGGGAAACGGGGCAGCCCCCATTTCTCTCCAGCTACATGTTGCTTTGGGACATCAAGGGCTCTGGGGGTGGAGCGGTACTTTAGGGGCACATCGCCATGCACTGGCCGGGGACGAGGGCGAGGGGGACGACAGCGGGGCGCGGGCAGCACTTACTGAAGAAGATGTACTCTGTGTAGCTGCTCCAGATCTTGTCGTCCCTGTACTGGTTGATGAAGGCGGCGGTGCCGGTGGAGTTGCAAGCCACCATGTGGAAGCCCGCCTCGGAAAGCCGGTCGAAGGCTTGTTCCAGGTAGGTGAATTTGAGGTAGAAGCGGGAGGTGTACTTCTCGGGGGGACGGTCGGGGTCACGGCTCTCGTTGAGGGTCTCTCCGAAGACCTCCTTGGCCAGGGCGATCCTACCGCACACCATGATGCGGGCGACGCGGCGGAACTTGGCGTCCGCCTGGTTGTCCCGCACCGTGGTGTAGGAGCCGCGGTAGCCCACGGTGAGGAAGCCCGAGCGCTTGTCCAGCGCCGCCCGCTGAAGCCGGTCGCTGCTGCCCTGCGAGTTGCTATCCTCCAGGTCGCTCTGGCAGCCCTCGTCGTTGAGCGAGCTCTGCTTGGTGACCTTGGGCGACAGCAGCTTCACCAGGTCGCCCAGCTGGAAGTACTCGGCCTCCCGCAGGAGCCGTTCCTTCTCAGGGAAGTGCTCGGGCAGCGCCAGCTGCTTGTCCCGCAGGTAATCCAGCACGTACCTGAAGAGGAAACCGTCGCGGTCGATGAAGAAGCGCGCCCGGCTGTCCCTGGGCAGCTGGCGGGCCGCCGCCGGGCCGCCCCGGCACGGGGAGAACATGGTGGCCAGCGTGCTGTCCGGGACGCTGAGCAGCGTGGAGTGCCTCGTCACGTACACCTGGCCCCCCACGTTCAGCTCCACCACCTCGGGGAACGGCGAGCCCGACGGCCCCGAGACCATGTCGCTGATGGGCAGGATGCTGCCGCCCGCCTCCTTCAAAGCCATGGCTGCGAGCGGGCGGCCACGAAGGAGGGTCTCCCTCCTAAAAAAGCCGGCCTCCCTCCCCCCCTCCTTCCCNATTTCCCCCACCCCCCCTTGAAAATCTCCCAGCCACCACCAAATGCCTCTGCCTCTCTTACACTGTCGCTCCAGTCGACACTTGCAGTGCTATAATGATGGTCGTTCTTCCAAGAGTAGCATCCAGCAGGATGCATATAACAGCATTTTTTCCCCATCTTCTCTCTATCAGCATGCCTTTAATATGAGTGAAGAGGGCATTTAATTGAGGGCACAAAAGAAACCAGCGTTCAGCTGTGCTGGTGGCACAAATCTAATGGGTCCTGGTGGGACACAAATGCTGTATTTGATGTTGTGAGGCTTCACTGTGGCAGGGCTCACTGGGATCTTGATTTTCAGAGAAGCTAAGCCTGCTCTCTAGATTGACAATGGAATTGGGGTGATTCAGAGAAGAAAAAAAAGTCAGCTGCCTTTAGGATCCAGATGACAGACACTGATTTCCAACATTAGTGTCTGTATTCTTGGCTGTGAAGCGCCTCAATTTGTACTCTCTTTAAGCAGTAGAGTTTTTAATTTTTATCTATTTATTTCTAGCAAGAGCCACAGCTCACCTGCATCCAGATTTCTGATGCATGTATTTCCAGGCTGTGCTGCCGGAATATGTTAGAGCCCAGATTTGTGCTCATGTGTTGGCTGAGAAATGTACAATTGCATTTGCCAGTGAAAACCTAAGCCTAAACCTGGCTGTGTTTCTCTGACTACCAGTGCCAGGTCAAAGTGTGACTGTTGAGCTGGGTGTTTCATACATGGGAACATTTTAGCTTTGTTTTTTTTTATAATCCTTTAAATGGTGAGGGTTCAACCATTAATTATGCCACATGGGCAGGAGCCCAACTTGTTCTTCATTTAAACAAGAGTGACTTCAGGCCTAGGGGTAAAAATCAGCAGTTTGCTGTGGTCTGTAACTTCCTCACTAGTGTGCTGTGATCAAGATGACCAGTCATCCAAAGCTTAGGGTCTTTAAACCACTGGTGAAGTCTTCTCTGCTTTAAAGCAGTAACATACACATCTACAACACTTCATCTGACCTGTCTTAGATATCTCTTTCGGGGTGGAAGGAACCTGTCCATGGTGCTACTTTCCTCACTTCATTTGCTATAGACTAACCCTAAATCTGTGTTTAAAGAGAACTCCTTTAGCTTTTACATGGCTAAACTGAGAAAAGACTCCTAGAAAACTAGATGTGTTGTGCTTCAAACATAAGTATTTTGTGGAAGTTAAAGGGGCATGCAAACAAATGTGGAGAAAAGATTTCAGGAAAGATTTCTGCAGTGTCCCTCCTTGACCACTTACTGAAACCAATCAATAGTTTTAATAAAAGAAATAACTGTAAGAAACAAAGCAAAATTTTGTCCCTTTCCTTGTTTATTTTGTTTGAAGTTGTCTTAAAGGCCAGAAAAAACATTCAAACTGCTGGGCAAGAAAGCAGGGCATCATTGTTTATTGACAATTTTGCTATATGGTTCTATAGGTTTAATTCCTTGGGGTATGAGAGGAGTCAGTTTTCATTGTCTTGTTCATTTCTGCAGGGGATATTGTTTCTCTTGAGGACTCAGATGAAATGTTTCTGCTGATTTCTAAGAGGACAGATTTCCTGTCCACTGTCTTCTGTGTAATATAGAACAGTAGTTTGTCCATGTCTAAGACAGCTCATACCAGAGTATTGCATGGCTGTGACACTGCAGCACCACACTTATGAGCAGCACTGAACTGCTCCTATGGTCAGAGTGGTGCCATTTGCAAGAGGATAATTGCATTTTTTTCTCCCCTCCAGAAGGCCACAGCTGCAGCAGAACAGTATCTTAAACATTGTCTCTGGTGGCTTGTGTTTGCAGCGATGTCTCATCTAAGTATACATAGTTTGACAAGATGGAGTGAGATCACTTGACACACAGAATTTACCAGAGTTTGTCAGCTTGCACAGAAGTCATGCATAAAATAAATATTAATGTATTACTTATGGAAGTAAGAAGTTTCTTCTCAGGATTATCAGTGAAAGATGGGAGAATCCATGCTACATTCTTCCTAGGCTCAACAGCCACTGTGATACTTGAAAAATCCATACACCAAATGTTCAAGTCACTTCTGTACTAAGCTCCTGTATGCTGCCTATTATTTGGTCAGCTCCTGGTTTCTTCTGTGAATAAGTATATGCTAGGCCCATCAATGTCTTTGTTTGAGTTAATGAAAATAGCCCATATAAACTCCAAAGGTAATTTTTTGTGAAAATGGACAGAGAGAACTTGTTTGTCCTCTGTGGAGTAGGAACTATCTTGTTACAGATTTACATTGTGTATTGTAGCAGCATCCTGCAGTGATATTTCTGTGAAGTCTAAGGGCAGTACAATGGAAAACAGTAAATCTTTAAGTACATAAGTAAATATCCTTAAGCTTCAGACATGTAATGGTTTTTGATGCTTAAAGCAAAGAAAAAAATGCAGGTGAAAATTTGTCATGGTTTGTTTCTTTATCTGTTAGGAGTATTTTGAGATTGGGCTGAAAAATTCATGTTAGTTGGGGATTCCCTTAGGTAGGCACACTGGGGCAAGCAGCAGGCAGCAGCAACAAAGATCCTTTTGGAAGTAGCCTGGAGGGCCACAGTCAGGATAGATTCCTCAGATAAAAAACTTCTTTTCACTGTAGTCCTTCCTACCCTGGAGTCAGTTGCTGTGCTGTTTTCACCAGTCTACATGATAAATCTCGACTAACCTGAGAGGATCATGCTGAGAGAGGGGGAGGACAGAAAAGAGGGTCAGGAAGATCATCTGGACCACATCTTGTTGATCAGTCAGGTCATTCTAATGAACCATTCATGTAGATAAAAGTATGCATTTACTGTTGCTCAGACAGTTCCAAAATGGAAATTAGGATCTCAGGAATTAATACATTAACTTGGCTTACTGCTCAGCCAGGTTTTGAACTGATTTACCCAGGTAAAGGTAACTTTTTACTTTTAAAAAATGCTACACTAATCTCTTGTGGAACTGTATTTGGTAAAATTGTTAAATAAAACAGCATTTCTGAAAAGGAGAGAGGTGAGAGTTTTCTTCATGAGAGACTTGTTTTAAAGACTCTTGAGTACGATTAAAAAAAAGAAAAATCATTCATTAATACAATACAAGGTGATTGGATAACATGAAATAAAGGATACATAACCACTTTTCAAATTAAATTGGAAAAAAAAATCTTATTTCTCTATGAAAATTAACAAGAAAGTAAAGGATAATGTGTAGTAAATGAACAGATACTCCCTTAGAGAGAGAATTATAAAAAATTCTGTAGTCCCAGTAAGGGAATAAATTAAGTGAACTTTTCTTGTAAGGAGAAAATTCTTCTGGTAGGCTCCCAGTGAAGTCCTTTGGTCCTTTTGTCCTGAGTTGCAGGATCAGGAAGGAAGAGTTCCTGAAAAGAAGTTCCAGATTATTACTATGAGCCGATCTGCAATAATTACAGAAATCACCTAATAAACATTTAAGATCAACATATTGTCTTTCAAACAGTCATCAGCACAAAAGATGATATAAAAATTGTAGACAAGAGTGTGAAATACTGCCAGCAGAATCATATTTCCAAAACTGCTGTACTCTGGCTCAGTAAGTCTGCAAGGCTTGGCCACTTTGACAATTCCTTCTTTCCTTTTGGTTGTCATTTCTGTCATTTTCACAGTTATTAGTATTTTCCTGTTAAGAATTTTTCCTGTTATGATCTTACTTGTTTCTCTGTTAGCAACAAAACATCATTCCAAAGTACTGATTTTTCTAAAGACTTTGAGCTTGTCTATTTTCCATCCACCTACCAGTCAACACTTCAATGCATATGTTATGTTTGTTCCTTATTAGCTCGTTCAGCATATCTTCCTTCCAGTCCTAAGATTAATGCTTTTTAAACCTTAGATGTATTTATGTGTAATATTTCATTATTCTGAAATGATTTGAGTTCTGTCCTACAAGAATTTAGAAATGTTTGTATTTATTTAGTTAATTATCAGAGTTAAAGAGAAGCACTCATACATGTAGATACGCTGTAGGAATTTGTAGATTCAGGACCTAAACATCATTGTATACATTTATGTTAGGACTATAGATTATTTAGTTGCAATACTGGGACTTAAATCAGAAGAAATTAGCCTGCAGGCCTGATTCTGAGAATCTAGGAACTTACTTTAAAGTCCATAGCAATTCATAGCTCTAATTTAAGTAGCCTTTGAAACAAAGCAAGTAGTTATTAAGGTCTTAAAAATGATGCATTCTCAGAGAAAAAAAAAAAAAAAAAAAAGCCTGGGGAGAAGTTTTGCTAGCCAGGTTAATCAAGAAAGAATTTAGCAACTTTAGCTTCCCAAGGACTGGAAGTTTCAGTCACTAATAGTTAATTTATCTGTTTTCTGACACTATTTACAGAGGTTACCACCATGAAGTCAGCTCCATCATACTGTGGCTGAAGTGATTTGTTTGAATTATTCATGGTAACAGCTGCATTAGCTTTACCGGACAAGTTCTTTGGGTACAGAGTCACTTTTCACTTATGAAATTTAAAATTATGCCTGTGCTTTCATACTGTAGCAGTTTGGAGTATTCCCTACACTATGCTAACAATACCAAAGTGAAACTAAAAGAAAGAACAACCCCAGGAATTATAAACCAGTCTACCTTTGTTAGAATATTTCAATTGCATTTTTTCCCAGACATATATAAGTATAATTTTATATTTTATATTATTGGATTTATTCCATGAAAAGTGCACAATTTTTTTTTCATCATTAAGATTAGCACTCAGAATTACCCTTCCGAAAAAATTTTGTTCATAGCTCCTTTTCAGAGCAGAAATGTGTCTTCTATGTAAATTTGCACTAGCCTAAATCTGACTAAATTCTAACTTCAATGTGTCAAACTCTGCATTTAACATATTCTGCCTATAAACACCCCCATAGCAAGAATCTGTTCACTTGCTGTTAATTAGGTCTAATAGCCTGAACAGTTATGCAAGTGTATTTCAAGTATGACAATGACATTTTTCTCACTTTTCTCATTGTCGGCTGTATTTAGCATTTGAATGTACTATTTTTTTCCTTCTTCATTCATTTATCTTTTTGAAAAAAAATCTTTTAAATGTTGATCAATGTGAAGTCATTTCTATAGAAGTACTGCTTATTGATGTTCTGCTCAGCTGCTCATTTCTTTCTTATTCTCAAGCAGCAATTTACCAGAGCCTGCTGAAATGAACAGCTTGACAGAGCAAACACACACACACACACACACATATATATATGATATCATATGGTTTCCTTATAGTGAAGTTAGGCTGTATTTCCTTAATACTTGGCTCCTCATTATTAAGATATATAATATCGTCACTTGCTGTAGCAACAGTTTTTATGCACTTACACACCTTTTTCTGTCATCAGAACAGGGAATCTCATATTCTCTCACTGCCACTTCTTTATGAACCTAAGTTGAATGAAATACAGAAACCTCAGGTAGTGAGGACATAGGTGTGGTGGTACACACTTGTGCTGGAGCAGCTACAGTCTGACTCTGTTTTGTGAATAAAGATTTTGTTTTTCCTGTGTTTTGATAGAGTCTACACAATCACAGCTCCTTTTGGTTTCAGCTTGTGTTTGCAGTATTCAGGAGTTCTGACAAGTAGGCACTTAGTGTCTGAGTGGGTATGTATCTACAGTCTAGCACACAGAAATGAATGCAGAGTGTTTATTTCAGGAACTCCCTACAGTAGTGCAAATTATGGCTTCTCTAAATTCAGTATAGATTTTTCCTGTTTGCACTAGGTTATCTAATTTTGGAATAGATGATCATAAAAATCTTTTCCTTCTTCATTAAGGGGGAAAATGTCAAAGAAAATATAAAACACAATGCTTTTCCAGTTTAATTTTATGCTTGAGTTTCTAAATGCACAAGAACAAGAAAATCATTATTCTGGTGTCAATATCCTAACTCGCCATGTTGCATGTCAATGTTTCTGTTGGCTAATTTAAAAAGGAAGAAGACTTGTCCATCAAGGCTCTGATTCTGCAAAACACTTAAGGCCAGATTTATAATGGAATATTCAAAAACCTTTCCTGATTCACAAAATTTAATATTACTGAGGTGCCTAAACAGGAGGTGCTATTGTGGCACTGGGCATATAAACATTTTTGCAGTATCTGAAGAGCCCTATTGCTTATGATAAAAGTAATGATTAATGTAAAAAGTATGCACATGCAATGCAGGGTAAGAGATTATACTAAGTCTTTGCTTCTGTTTCAGTTATATTGCTTTTTCATTAGTATATAATAGTATCTCCGTAAAGCTTAAAACAGTAATTCGTAATGTTTTAAAACTTACTGTCTACTCATGTCATTCACAAGAGACAAAATAACATAATAAAATATGATTATTTGTTTGCCATTTCAAGAGACAAAATAGCATAATGAAATATGATTGTTTGTAATTTCCATATATTTTTATTCTTTCTTGATATTTTCTTCCTGATGTTCCATTGTAAAACCAAATCAGAATACAAAAATAGGATTTCTTTGTCATGTGGGGGGCTGCATTTACAAAAGAAAGCTGCAGAAGGTGTTATAATGATAAATTAATGATAGCTTTGAAAGAAATGGAAGCATGAAAGTGACAAAGCTCCAAAGAATAGCACAGTAAATTAACACATGAGAATGAAAAAGTCAGTAGTACTAATAACAATGTGCATTTGATTTTACAGCCAGCCAAATTGTTATCACTATCAAAATAGTATTAGGCCATAAGGAAAAAAATAATAAAGTAAAATTCATAGCGGTGTCTGCCTCCTACACTTTAGAAGACAATAAAAAAAGTCAGGAAAGTAGACAAAAAATAGAAACATAACACAGTTATAACACATTTTGATTCAAATGCTGTACCACATTATTTTCCCTTACTGTCATGATGATAGTTTGAAACTGTTCTGTGTTGTAATTGGCAGACTTTTTTTAAGGATATAACTATATCTTAAAATGAAAGAAGTGAAAACTACAGAAGCTTGGCATATTTGGTTGCACAAAATGAAAGCTGAGAGGAGTACAGTTACTGTACATGACTATGGTATGAGTTCTGAAATCCTGAATGGCCATGCTGGCCCAATGCCAAATAAGCTGAAACTGATCCTAGATACATTTATGCTGGAGACAGGAAAGAGGTCAGTTTCAGAAGAGGGGGTCATACTTCATTGCTAGAGTTAAAAGGGAAAAAAAAA
>VXBB01006885.1:889823-945883 GCA_013399915.1 Illadopsis cleaveri
AAAAAAAACCTGAACTAAACAACAGCCTCAACAAAGCAGCCTTAATCTACTTCAATATGTTTCTAGGAAATAATGAAATAAAATATTTGTTTTGCACGCCCAGTACTATTCCTGGTTTCTCTGAATTAGAGCACCATATGTGGATACAGAACTACAATGTTCCTGGCACAGCCGAATTTCTGGTCATGGGCACTGGTTTTCCTGGCACCTGCTGCAAAGGAAAGGGTGTTGGGGAGTTTTCTGAAGGGTGTCAGTGATGCCACAGGTACTGGAAGGACCAGCCTGGGGTGATGCTGTCCTGGATGTAAGAACAAAGAAGAATTGTAAGGGCTGGAAGAGTGACTGAGACCCATCATTGTAATGATGGGTCTCTAGTCTTACTTTTATCACTGACATAAGTATAGAAACTTTTCTTGTTGCCCTAGATGCCCTGGCCATGTTTAATTCTGTCGGGGCATTGACTTTCCTAACCTCATTGCTGGCTGGTAGGGCAGTCTCTGTGTCCCTCCAAGGCTACCTGTCCTTGCTTCCATCCTTTGCCTGTGCAGTCGTCTTGGCCCAGGCAGCCTGTAGCAGACTCCCGCTATGAAGTCACCTGTCCCTGCCTTGTACTTCATCCTGACTCATGAGCTTTTGCCTGGCTCCTCATCCACCCCTAGGTGAAGCTCCATGCATTCCAGCTGGTAACTGACACCCTCTCTTGACCTGCAAGATCATCGATCAGATTCTCCTGGAAACTGTGCTAAGGCACTTGGAAAATAATGAGGGGACTGGTCACAGCCAACATGGCATCAGTAAGGGCAAATTGTTCCTGACAAATCTGATGGCCTCCTGCAGCAGGGTAACACCTGGTGTTGGTGTATAAGGAAAGTGCAACTGGCATGGTCTGCCTGGACCTGTGCAAAGCATTTGATGCTGTCCCGTGCAACATTCCTGTCTTTAAACTGGAGATCTGTGGATTTGATGGATGGACCACTTGACTGATTAGAAATTGGTTGGATGGTTGTGCTCAAGGAGTTGTGCTAAAAGGCTCAAAGTCCAAGTGGGAGATGTGTGGTGTTCCTCAGGAGTCAGTATTGGGACTAGCACTGCTTAACATCTCGGTTGGTTACATGGACCATGGGATTAATGCACCCTCAGCAGGGCTGCTGACAGCACCAAGCTGAGTCATGCGGTGGACATCCTGGAGGGACCTGGACAGACTTATGAGGAAATAGATGATCTTTAAGGTCTCTTCCAGTGAAACCATTCCATGTGAGTCAACTTCCCTGTTTCTTGTGAGACTTTCAATAGCTGCTAACTCCTTCTCATTTGATATATTAAATAGGGGGGAAGACTTCTAGAAATTATCTGAGTGCATCAGTAATTCTTAATTTCTTAAGTATTGTAATGTTGGAAGAACATCTTATAGTCAGCTGACCCTATTCAAGGAAAATGAAGTCTTATCTTAGTGTGGCCTCTCTAACAAATACGTACATAGAGAGGATGAAAACAAAAAGAGTAAATGTTAGCAAGGGGTTGGGTGGGTTCGTGGTGGAAATGTGCTATGTGACAGATTAATGGGGAATTTGTGGACATTAATATACAATAATGTAAGCTGAGTAATAAAAGGATGTTAAAATGAATATATAAAATGGAAATATGTTTAACCAATTAGATATGAGAGTGAAAGAGCTAGTCATATGAGAAGAAGTAGATTATTATGGGCACAACTTAAATCTGGCTTGAAGATTGCATTACCTGGGCTATTAAAAATTACAGATACAGATTAGATGAAATCAGCAGAAATGCGAAATGAAAAGTTTGTGAAATGAGAAACCTGTGCATTCCTTATGAGCAGCAGCCATAAGGAATGAGACCACTTCATCCCTTTTTACTTTGGGGCAAAGGAGAAGGGTAAAAAAATGTTGTAATACCAACTTAAATGAGCCACAAAATTCAATGTGGAGAGGAAAAGTTTTGGGTTTCCTTCCGGCTAGTCCAATCCGTGCTATGAGAAAAGGCAGAGAGGAGTCAAAACATTCCCTAATGGATTCTCTCCCATGGCTGGTTTTCGTATAGTCATTGACTTTCTTGTTACTTTAGTGGAAAACAATCATGACCTGGTCATTCCTAAGGCTGCAGTGTCATTCAGTGTTGAATCTGAATTGGTCTCAGAGAATAAACTGGTTACACCAATGTGCTATATTTTGCCTTCTCCCAAAACAAGAGCTGGAGTGTGAAATGACTGAGTAAATTAAAAGGCATATGGAAAGGTCATGAGAGCTGTAGGAGTAATGAGAGATTTTCTTAACCTAGTCATAGATTTGAGAGAATAAAGTGGAAGAAATGAAGCTGGTAGTATGTATGTGGCAATAAAGCACAAGCCACTATTTTCCTACATCATAATTTTCAAAATACTTTTAGCACAAATACTGCTGAGAATGGCAAATCCCACAAATATGGAGAAAGAAAGCGTGGAAGATGTCAAGCATAAAGGTGAAATTAAAAGAAAAAATTGAGGTGAAATAGACATGAGTCCTATTAAGCATCAAACCAATGTGTTTCAGGAACTAATAATTAAAATTCAGTGGCTTGAGGTACTAGGGAATACAAAGATATTTCAATTATTGAACATACTAAAGGTACTTAGTGCTTCAAGCAGGTAATAAATGTAATATAAATACCCGCACTAATAAAGCATTAACATAGAATTAAGAACATGGCCAACTAATTTTAGATTTGACTAATAAAATTTGTCTTAACATTTGTTTCAGTTTTATGAAGCACACTTTGCATTATAAATCATGAAACATTAGAAGTTTTTCTCATTTTTCCATCTGCTGGAAATTGGGATTTGAAGGATCATATTTCTGAAGTCTTACCCTTTTGTTTAATACTTAATTTATTTATTCTTTGTGTGGTTTGCAAATACATTTTAGACCTGTCATTGACAGCCTGTGTTATCTCAGCTCCTGGGGTCAACACAGCAAAATTAATGCCATGGGGTCCTAAATATTAGGACATAACCCCTTGCAGGTTATGCTAATCAAAAAAGTCTGAAATCACCACCTAAGCTGAATATAAACTCTATCTTCCTCACAACAGTCACCTACTTTTGTAATCTCAGAGCTTTTTATAATGAGAAATTATCAGGTAATGCCTTCAGTTCTGTTGCATTAACTGAATTGGGGATGGAGTAAGAAAAAAAAGTTCAGTACAATTTTGTGGATTATTTTTTCAGACTGTGACCTATATGAATAGTGACCTACATGAGTACTTACATGTTTTTCTTGGTTTAATTTGTATCTGCCTAGATGATGACAGGTTTTGCTGGCTCACACAAAGTCATCACACAGCAAAATCATCTTCCCAAAGTGAAATATATCCTATTTCTAAGGTGTATGATAAAAAATGGGAATTGTTCTAAGGCACAATAGGGTAAAAGAGCATATTCTAATTAGTTAGCCCAGAATCTGCATTGCATGTAAATCATAGGAGAATTTGGCCTATGGGACCATGTTTATCTCTGGGAGAAAAACACATCTTCATCAGCAATGTCAAACCAACGAGTGAGGCCAAACTTCACGTGTGTGGAGAGTGTGTTCTCAGCCAGTTTGCTCATCTTTTAGGCACTATGTTGTAGCATATTATTAGATTTCTACTACATAGGTAATCATAGAGGCTGGTTTTGTATGAGGTAAAGAAACTGGCTGCCATCCAAGAATTTTTACTGCATTAAAAGAAAATTTGATGGTAGGGCTAAATTCATATTATCTGTAGTTGAAAGCGTCCTACCTAGGAGCACACAACACTGTATTTCAGCAATTATATCCAAAGGATCAACACCTTTAAAATCTTTTACTTGGAAAGAGGTAGAAACAAAATACCTTTTTTTTTTTTTTTTTCTTTTGAAAGCTTTTCAATTTAGTTTTCTTATGGTTATGTTTAGTGTTACCTGTATTAGCTCAGGGATGATAATGGGCTCAGGACATACAACTTAATGGACACTATCCAGAGCTGACTCTTGAGGAGATATAATAGATTATGTGTTGGACCAGATATATTCCTAACAGACCAGTACATCAATATATTTTCATACTGATGAGTAGTAAAAAGTCCTAAATAATTGATTGAGACTACCTGATCATTGGGAGGTATATTTGTAGGGAAGAAAGTGGTTGCTTTCAATGGCATGGAAGTCACCTTGAAAGAAAGCACCTTTGTATTCCATTGATCTATATGGCTAACTGTGTAGAAACAGAAAAGGAGAATGCAGCAAGTTAGATCAAGAAAACAGAAATTTGTATCTCAGAAACTTAAAAAGCAAAGAAATCAAGTGAAAGCCTAGCTTCCCTGAAATCAGCTGCAAACCTGATGGGGTTTTGCCTAAGAAATCTAGAGTTTATCTCAACTAGAACTTTAATTTAAAAGAAATCTAAGTAGATTTATATTTAAAAGAAATCTAAGTAGACAAATTCAATGTTATTATAATGCAAAACAATAATCTAAAGTCTCTAACCTGATATGAAATAACTTGCTTTCCCATCTTCACCCTTTTTCTAGACCAATGCTGGCTTGAGGGGATTTGTTGTACTTGGATGAAATATGTGAGACAAAAAGCTAAATGAATCATGCAAAAAAACCAGTGAAAGTGCTAGAAGGTGCAGAGGGAAAGATTTCCTGTTAGAGAATTAAATAGAAAGGAGAGTGGAAAGGAGTCATTTTTTTGTACATGTAAAAATATCACCAGAAACAAAAACCTCCTGTTCTAAAAAAACACACTCCAGAGGCTTTAGGAAAAACTAGTTTTAAATGTGAATTACAACTTTTTTAATAGAGGTTTATATCTGATCTATAGCTATTAATGATGAAATTCTCATATTAAGAAGCAGTACTGAATCTGTGTACTTCTAAATCTCACTTAAACCTTCTAAATTAGCTGTGAGACTATAAAATGCTGTGCATTTTGTGAATAATGCCATAGAGCACATTTTCCAGTTTTTATAATGAGATTGAATTGCAAGCTTTCTTTTTCTTCAAACGAGCAGTGAAATGCGTTCTCCATGGGTCAACCACGTCCCATTGTTTTGTTATCACCTGCATGCTTTAGGCAAATATTGAATTTCATATTCAGTTGCTATACTGCATAGACTCATTATAAAGAGAGTTAGGTTACATTTATATTCAAATGACCAGTTATGATTCATATTTTAAAAGTTTGTTTGATAATGCTAAATAGCCTGATTAGAAATATATCATTACAGTACATTATGTCAACCAAATCTTTATGAGGCAACAACGAAACTGCCATTAATGTTTATCTTCAGTGACATCCAGAAACAGAGACTGAAGCCAAGCATGATTATGCTGAGAATGGGAATCGGAGGAGTTGTCCTCATTTATAATAAACACGCCCAGCTGGGTGCACAGCTGCTAACTAACCAGCCAAAGCACTGGCTTGCTACTGCCTTGGAGGGTCTAATTACAAAACCCTCTGAACTGGGTTTGAAAACTGCAAACATAGGGTCAGGATTAATTTAAGTGTGGTCTAGAATACTGTCAAGGTGAGACATATAAAACAACATCATTTCACTACGTGGGGATATTTTATACAGATCCAAAGGGCTATTAAATGAAAATAAAGTGCTCTGCTTCCTGGGGTACTTAACTTCAAAGTCCTAACTAACCCAGTTTGCCTAATCTCCTTTTACAACACCATTTGGAATAAAAACAAAAATAAAAAAGAAGAAAAAGCACACCAAGCCAATCCTCCAGATTCTTCTTCACCTCTTCAAAGTCTAATGCATAAACAGAAAAAATGCCCTTTCAGTCCAACTTATTTAGCACATTTCATTAAATGAAGATCTAGAAAATCAGACAGAAAAATACAATGTATGGGGACATCTTCCTTATTCTTGTTGTATAAACCAATGTTGTGGCGAACTAGGAGGCAAAACTGTCTTCACTATATTTAGATATTATTGTAATTTCACCACAGTTTTCTGCATTTTGGAAGATTTTCAGATAGTTCAGGAAAAGGATTTAATAAAAATTAAAAACTGAATTTAATTACTGTCTAGTGAGCTATTAACAATCGTGCATTAGCTGCTCTAATGGGAAGACCCCAACTATAAAGTCTGCAAAGGTTTCCTTTGCTTTGTGCACATCATAATATTTTGACATGGGGCTTAATATCTGGCAATAAATCTGTATTTTAGATAATTTTTTTCTTCCAGATTTGGTGATTAAATCACCTCATTTTACATTTCCTCTTCCTGACAATTTCTTTTTTTAAATTTTTCCTGGTTTAAAATATTGTTTTTCATACACTTAAAAATGAAAAGTTCAGTTATTGTACATATATTACACTGTACAGAAGAGTGGGCAAACCAATTAAAATCCAAATATGTCACTTAATAATATGGACTGAAAATATTTTGTCCAAAGAGCAGATCCTGCATGCATTCTTAAAATGTTGGTAAATATCAATTTATCAATCAAATTCAAACATGAAATTCATCAATCAAGTGATGAATGAATGGTGTAAGATGGTAACAAAAGAGGAGGATGTCTGAAATAATGTGCAAGATCCTTTCTGCATTTCTTCTGATATCTGCCTTACCTGTTCTCCCATTCTGCAACTTTATGTGTTGTCAGTCCCTGCCTCATCCCTTTAGTGTCTTCTCTTCTTTAAGTTTCAGGGACCTCCCACTTTTCTATGGAAGTCTCAGGAGACATTCTTTGGCAGCAGCTAGTGAAAATGCTTTATCTTGCCTCTTTGCTTAAAAAATTTGGAGCAAGCTGTTGCAAGAAGGGCAAATCCTTCCTCTGCCTCAGCACTTCTTTTTGCCCCTGCATGGAAAAGACAGTTGCCCCAGAAGAAGAACATAAGTTTCTCTTTTCTTAGCACAGACTGATAACTGCATGACATTTGCTCGGCAAGTCGGAAAAGCCAAAAGCTTTCTCAGATACCTTTTAATGCTCTTTGGGATTACTTTGTCTGGTATTTCACCAGACAGTGAGGCATGCAAAATTTCATGAAAGGAGTGGGGAGTTTTCTCCTTTCTTTGTCCTTTGGATCATTTTGATCACTTCTGAGTTCTTTGACTTCAACAGTCAGATGGTTCACCACTACAAGACAGAAATCTTGTGGGAATTCATGAAGTGCTATTGCCCACACTGTCACTTTCACATGACTTGTAATGTGCTTTTCATACCTTCTGCTCTTGGGCAGATGCAGAAGAATGTCACATTCAGACGAACTAAGGTAATGTTTGCATGCCAGACTGCAACCCAGTTCTGTTTAAATGAGGTTCATATACCCCCAATAACTACAAATCACATCCAAAGGATAGTTTGATCCACATGGATTTTGGGTATGGGGATTTATAGTCACCATGGTTTTGTAAAATGAACAGCACTGTGATAGTATCTTTAAAGTGCTTATGCTGTTTTCCTTCATGTTGTATCATAAGGTCATGGCAGACAACAGCAAAAGTTCAGGCATCTGTCTTTCAGACAAGTTAAATCCTTTCCTACAGGCACAATTTTGTGTTCATTCCAAATCAGTTGAAGTCCAGGTACTTGTTAATTTGTGCAGCTATTGTTGAAGGATACAATTTTTTCTTGAAGTCTGTTTCCAAGTATGTTTTTCCTTTGTTACAGATACTAAGAAAATAATTTTATTAAATACTGTTTTAACTTCAGTTCTGCCCCATCTTTCTGTTCTTGCAGATACTCCCTGCACATTCTGCAGTGCATTCCTGCAGGTGCCTCTACTGCTCAACGTGGGACTCCTGGAGGCTGGACATGGCTGAAGAACATGTGAGGAAGCATTTCCAGACTTGAGCAGCTCAGATGAAGAGCCTGGAAGTGAAAGGCAAACAATTAAATGGAGGACAACGTTATTTACCCTTCCTCCTACATTTCTGCCATAATATACATTACATTACAAAAGGGTTCAGGACTCAGGAATAGATGCTGACCCGTGAGAATGCAAGGCACAAACTGTACATGCATTTGCAATTGTGTTGCATAGGATCAGAGGATAAAAGCAAGTTTAATCTTTTTTATTAATTAATCAGCTGCAAATCTGTTTTTTATAAGTGTGTAAGGGCTCTATTATCTACTCTCTAGGAATCAGCTTCCTGTTGACATTAATGAGAATTATGTTAACTTAGTTGTGATGACATTAATTTAATTATAGAAAAACATTGTTCCAAGTAATGTAACAGCAGTTTTCTAGGACATACATATACCCTTTTTCATCAATAGATGCTCTTGTGGTTTAGAGGAACACTAGCTAAATACAATATGGACAACGTGGACAATTTTTTTTTCTTAGTATTTTCATCATGTGGAACAACTTAATTCTAATTATGTGATACATCTGTACCTCATTGAAATTTTTTCATATTGAAAATTTCCTTCTATGGAAAACAGAACTACAGATGCAAAGTGGTTGTTTACAGTGGTTCATCTATTGCTACTGATTTCTAAAACTGTCCATATGTTATTATCTAGAATTATGATTCCTTAACCACACCTTATTCCTATGTTGTTCTAAAGTTCTGCCAATTTAGAATCTTCATTTCTTCTGTAGATGGATAACTGTGTTAATTGTGCAGCAGGCTCAGATTAATTTCTACCTGTTGTTACCAGCATAGTAATGGAATAGGGGAAAAAGAACTCAGGGTTGCACCAAAGCCTAACTGTTTCTTGCTTATTTAATGCAGGAAATAACACCCTCATGAAATCAGTTTTGTACCTACTGTCAGATGATATTTCTCTGGTCCAGGGAGGAAAGTCCAGATCTTTCGTTCCCTCTTTCATACAGGCACATGTATGGCAATCCTTCATCTTGTTCTTTATCAGAGGAAAAGTCAGGCAAGAAGAATGCAAGGCTAATCATCTTTTTAATCACTACTGCAGTGATTAAAAGGTGAAGTCATAGATAATGGTTCTTTGTTGGTTCTGAGAAAAGTTGTTACAGCAGCCAAAAGACACACACCTATATATCATAAAGCAGTGCCACATCTAGCAAAAAAAGCTTGATGCTGCCAGCTTCCTGGTAAAAATCCCTTTTAAATCACAATAAAAGACTAAATCCCTAGCATAATACTTTCTGAAAAGAAAAATACAGCCTGCCAGTATCCTGCCTTAGCTGGGAGGTAAGGAAGATTTCATTCACTGTTTATCAGTGTTTATGCCCATGCCCTTTCTGTACAGATGGAAATGTAGTGAAGCAAAAGCTATTTGGGAAATAGAAGCAGGCTGGCAAAGACTTACAGCAAGATATGAAAATAAAAGGCTCAGTACTATTTGTCAGAAATAGCAATGCAAACTAGCTCCATATCTGGAATGAATGCTTAACTTTTTCAAGTGCTGTTACCTTGTTGGTTGGTTGTGGGTTTTTTCCACAGTTTCTAGTCTTGAATACTTATTAATAAGTGTTCTTAATCAAATGTCTGGTTTATATGTGTATTACATAGGAATGGATCAAAGGAGGAAAAAACTAAGGTGTCAAATTACTTTATCTGAAGGTTTGTTGAACATTTTTTAAGATTGTTTATGTGTCAGTGTCTGTGCTGGGTTCTAGCATGTATTCTTCTGGCTCCTGTACTAATAAATGAGCTTGATGTCTCCTGAGGAATTGACACAGTATGACTTTGGATGAGAGGGGATATTGTTTTTTCTATTAAATACAGGATAGCTCTGCAGTCTTTCAGAAGTGTGTGTTTCAAAATATTGGAAGCAATAATTGAAATAATTAAATACATTATAATCCAAACATACATAATACTTTTTCTTGAAGGCTAAACAAACCATGGATCCATAAAACAAGGGCAAGAAGAAATCCCTCAGACTCCTTCACACAGGTATACAGTCTTGAAGTCAGTGCTTAGAAAAGACGGCTGAGCTTGACAGGAAATCAAGAAACAAAAGAAAATATATGGACATGCTCCAATCCCCAAGGGATTAATTTCTCTGCCCTTCCTCCACCTTACCTGTACTGCCAGAAGGCTTGCCCTTGTGTACTGCACTCTAGTGCTGATCCAGGACTCATAGTGCTTTTTTTTCCAGAGGAAAGCCTACTTAAGAGAGGCTGCATTTGCCCCTGGCACAGAAATGTTCTCATCTGCTTAGAAAAAGTGAAGGGTTAAGATGAAGTAGTTAAAGCAGTCATCTTCTTTATTAAAACAAGATGAAAAGCAAAATGAACAGAGTGAAGCATGTAGTTTAGAATAGACTATCTCTGGAGTCCTTAAGCCCTTCACAATTAAAATATCATGAGAGATTTTAATATTTTGGAATCTCTCCTTTTCTCTTATTACTTCCAGAAAAACCTTGATGTTCATTATTGGGAAAAGTTTATAGGTTGTCTAGTTTTTCTTATGCCAGGATTATGTTCACTGGTATTATGCCAGTTTTCTAGCCACCTCCTGAGCAGCAGCTTGTTTTTTTTTTGTTTTGTTTTTGTCAAGGATAGNGACAATGGAGAAAATGAGAAAATAATGAAATAGAAAAGAAGGAAAGAAATATGGCAACAGCACAAGAAATTAAAAAAAGACATTAAGAAGCAAACAAGATTAGCAGGAACTATGGCACGTATCCAAATCCAAAATTCTTAAAAGGAAATTACTGGGGAAAAAACCAGGAAAATAATTGTTTAAAAATCCTAAAAAGATAAGAAAATTTAGTCATTTTAGTTCTCCTCCTACTTTTTTCTTTCTTTCAGTTCCTTGGTGTTTTCTTCCCCTGTACTGATAAAATTTTTTGCCACATTGTTTTTCCCCCTTGAAAAACTTTTTCCTTTTACTTTTTAGCCAGATATCTTAAGCATTTTTTTTTTCTAGATTACTGAGGCATCCTCTCATTTCTACTTTTTTGGTATGGTGCATCAACCTTCATTATATATCAGTGCAGTGTTTTATTCATATGTACAATGGCCACAATCTCTGGCTATCTACTATCATCAGTTTTAATACACCTCTTTTAAGTGATTTCTTCTTCCTGATCAAATAGATGGAAAATAACAACAGGGACTCAAAAGACAAAAGCAATTTCAATCTATATTTCAAATAAAATGAGAATTACTAGTAACACACTTACTTTTGCATATCTGAAACTACAACACAGTTTTCATTCTCCTGGGAATATGAGGACAACCAAGGATGAGCGATAACTCTGAATCAAACTTTTTTTGTAAAAGTATTAATTATTGTGAGAGGGTATAGCTATAATCCAACTTTCTCAATATATACAAAAATATTATTAGGAAGAGTAAATATGCAGACCTTGGACAAGATATTCAAGATTAAATTTTCACATAATATTTCTCTTAGCTATCTTTAAGTACTCTGTGCTTTGTAAAAATATATTTATAATCCTGTACGCAAGAGTGACACTGTGACCATGAAAATTTTGGTCATTCTTTTTCTCTCAGAAAACTTTGAAAAAACTACATTCTATTCAGAAGTGTATTTGTACTTCTGTAGTGTCCTTCACAGTATATGTAGAAACGAAGAATTTGTATCTTAAAGGCTAAAACAGAGTCCAGAGAATTATCAGTGTCCCAGAGTCATATAGTGACTTGGAATTTATTAGGTGAAAATTTCCAGGACATCAATTACTGTTGCTTGCAAATACAGACAAACACATCACTTTAAGTCATTTAGAGTCTTCTCACAGATAAATCTTCCATTTTCTTTTTCATAGCAACAAGATATTGGCATCTTATCTGGTGGCATGCAATGAGTTATTTAATATGAAAGCAATTACTACTACTACTCCTCCTCTTTCATTTTCATCAGAAAAGCCCACTGTCTGTAGAAGAAATTGTTGTTTTAAGCCACTAAGTTCATGCCCTCACCTTTAATATTGTAAATTTTCAATTTTGTTTTAGCCTAAGGCCAGGTTTTGAATACGATATACCAGTCCTTTTCTAAACTGAAAATATTCACATCTGATGTCCTCACATTTTGTAACAAAAATTGTGGAAGTACTATCAAAGTTGCAATACAATCAGTATGACTTTTTTAATACAGTTGAGATCTACAAATGGGGAATTTTTATTGCTACTTACTTAATTGCTGCAGGGTTTTTATTCTCAGTGGCAACTGAATTCAACAACAGAAAATACTCTCACATACCAGGCTGATAGTTCTTTTCAAATCTTCTTTCAAAATTTTCCCCTGTATTATTTATCAAAATTGGTAAAAGTTCAAGATGGATCATCCAAATAACTTTCTCACTATAGATGGCTTGCTGAAAGTTCTTGTTTTTTCCTACATAACCCTTCTAGGTAAGAAAGTCAAATCTGCCATGGTACTGAGGACCACACTCTCAGGTTTTGGTGGTGTTTGCACAAATAAACAGAAATTGTGAGAAGACTTCTAAGAAACACTGAGTTACAGGTGAAAAAATACAGCAACTCTTTGAAATATATAAAGTAATTCAAATAACATCTGTAGCTCTCAAAACTTATTAGCTTTCTTTGAATATCTGAAAAGTAAATCCTGCTAAATCTCACATATACCTGCAACCACATGCAGAGACTACAACAAAGTATAACACTGATTTTTCAATTTTTTTCCCTGCTGGGTTATTTTGCTTCTAGTATTGTCTTTCTCCTAGCATTTCTTTAGTTTAGAATCTCTGGGGTAGTTTAGTGGTAACAACAGGGAGAGTGCTGTCTCAAGGTGGAAATAGTAGCCATTTACGTAACAGACTGCTTACAACTGCTTAGCACAAACCAGGTAAGATAACATAGTGGTTAAATTTGCCATAGCTATTACAGCTTGCCTGCATTTATGTTCCATTCTAAATGCTGAATAGAGTCCACAGGACAAAGCTGAAATGCTCAGTCTGTTGCTTAGATACTACTTTCACAGGCTTCATATGAAAAATCTGTGTATACAGGCAAATAAATAGATAAGTTAATAGGCTGAACCCGCAATGGACAAACACTAATCACTCCTTTTGTACTATCTTTTGTACTATATTTCAGTATGGAAGAAACAGGTGTGGAATACATAGACTAACACAATGCAAATGAAAATATCTATGCTTTGCTGGGATGCCTCCTCCATGCATAGATATTTGGGGCCACTCTACCCTAAAGAAACAAGTTACATGATTCTGCATTCATTTGGGTCACTTGACTTATCTTTGTGTATTCTTGCTGTATAGGATACAGAAATTAATATCCTGTTCATTTACTTATGCAAGAGTCACTTATAATTTGTGACATTGCAACAACAGATCAAACCCAAGATCATATGCTAAAGTTAGAAAGTCACCTTTGTCAAATATACTACGGGCTTTAGTCCATAACTGGGAGGAGTTAAATTTGAAATGGTTCAAATATTCTATTCAGAATGCCCAAATTATGTCTAGTTAAAACTGCTTTACTAAAAATAGATGCTGTTCTGCATAAGCATTAGATTGGTTCCTGCTATGCTATTTCCTCAGTAGAAGAAAAAAAAAAAAGAAAAGAAAAAGCAATTTTGGTATGTGTACTGCTCTGCTAATATTCAAAAATTAATTTGTTAATTTCTTTTAGCACCAATAATTTATGACTTCGAGCAACATGCTCAACAAACCGGGTGTTATGTAAAAGCTGACAGTTACTACATCACAATACAACAGCATTACCTATTATGTAGTTAAGGTGATACATACTACTCTTGTGAAACACATCACAAATTATAAAGCACTTTGGAGCAAATCCATTCTGCTCTGCTCAGCAAAACAAAATAGCTACACAAATTACTGGGTTTTGCCTTTTGTTATATTTTTTTGTTAATCCCCTGCAAGATAAGTGTGTACTTTCATAGGCTTTGCATTAAGGAACAATTGTGAAAGCAACAGAAACAGAGCAGAATTCAATACCTAGATTCAATGCCCAGTACCTCTTTGCTGGAGGGAAGAATAGATAGCAAAATAATTCTGAATAAGAAAAGTTATGATTTGTAAACAAATTTTCACTCCTTGAACTAGATTTAATTGGTTATTTATTTCTGCCTTAAGCACTGTTTTTAATATCAGTTTGTCATTTAGTTAATATAATTACTGCAAAGATTAAAAAATCAGTCAAGATATTTAAAATGACAAATCAATCTAGCTATCTGCATCAATTGTACTTTCCATTAATTTCTACTACCAAAGAGTATAAACAGCAACTAAATACCACTTCTGTTGCAACTTCAGGTTAACTAATTATGTAAATATGCCATTTTTTGTATTTCTGGACCCGGATTTTTTATCTGCTAGGAACATAGTAGCTAGTGACAGAATTACTGGTCTTTAAAATTCTTCTGTAAAGAGTTATTGTAACAATAATGACATTCCTTACATTATATACTGTCTACAAAATTATCCTACATTAGATTATAATTTTCCAGGCATGGATTTTGGTGAGAGACACTGGATTTTAATAATTGGTTTCTATGTTTGCTTTTATGAAATGAGCCATGCTTAAATACTCTCAGTATAAATATGCTTATTAAAAAAAAAAAAAAAACCAACCTAATCTTCTCATCAAGAATTATGTCTTGGTGACATGAGTAGAGGTGATCAGTTGTTTGGGTTAATTTTTCTTTAAAACTATATTATTAAATACTGTATTTTTATTAAATATCATGCTTGATTTTTTTCTCAACTTTTCCCTAAAATGTGTTTACAAGTCTTTTTTGTCTGCAGGAATTGGTGGTTGTTTAACATCTATTTTCCACTAAAAACCAAGAAAACAAATTGTATATATCAAGAAAACAAAGAGACACAAGCATTTAACCAAATCTTTTGACAATTTATAACTTATAATTTATAAACAAGTCAAAGTCATATTACAAATTTTCTGCCATGAACCAGGTAACATTCTTTAGGTCCTTCCACCTACATGACACTTCTTTTTGCATCCCAGCAGTCCTTTACTTTGTGCAAAGGGATGCACATTGAAAAAGGGATGAGGAAATGTTCTTACATGAAACCAGTTCAACTACTTGATTCTTATAGTCTTTCCAGAATAGAGGAGAGTAATTTATGTACCTAAATTCCTCACCGGGGGGAGCACAGAAATAGGAGGGAAAAGTCTAGTCAGCCTTCAGGTCAGATGATCCTGATGTGCCATCGAGATCCCTGATGGTTTGGATTGGGCACTCACCAGGGCAATTGGCAGCTCCCTCCTGGCCAGTCCCTGCAGAAACCAGGGTATTCAAATGCAGGGAACATGTGCTCAGGTCTTAAGGAGTCAGAAATCCTGGAGGGCGCCTCTGACAGCATGAGGGCTGGGCAGAGTTCCCATACCCCACACTGCAGCTATTGTCTGAAATACCATCTTGAGTCTTCCTTCTTCTGAACTTCTCTTTTCAGCCAAGGGCTGGATCCTGTTACACTATAAAAGCATCTATTTCATAATAAAAGGTGACTAGAAGTAAAATCATCCTCATGGAAGTTAATCTGATATTTAGAGTATCACAGGGAGAGGGAGCAAGCTCATTACAGCATGCCCTCCCACTGCAGGCAGAACCAGCAGGGAGAAGAGGCCTTTGCAGAGGAGTGACCTTATGCTTTTCAATATACTGTTTTAGTGATGGTGTAGAGGTACAGCTGGATAGAGCTTTTAGTGTTTGAAAGAATTACATCATATATTAGACTGTGGTTTCCTTTACTGTAATTAAAGCACTTTGATGCCTCAGGGCTAGATGGTACCTTTCTGGTTTTAATATAAGTGATACAATATATAATACTGGAACTATCATAAATACAGGTACTTCAATTCATAACTTATAATCACTCAAACTCTACTTTTGTTCATATAAGTATCTGTCCTTCAAGAGCTCATGAAATGGTAATGAGAGGCACTGTAGATTATTCTTTTATTTGAACACTTATTCATTCATCTGTTCATTTACTTATTCATTCATGATTTTATTCTTATGATTCTTGCATTCATCTTGAATAATGTAGTTACAGAAAGCTGCACTTCAGCAAAAGTATGTAAACATTTAACCATGTGAGTTGTCACTTTGAAGTCACATATATTACTGGTCAAACCATGAGGTAGTACAAGTGATCTCAGGAGAGTTTCACCAATGGTAGAGTTTGCTCAACATGACTGGGTAGATCTTTCAGTCAGCCCTTCTGTGGGAGGACAATAAAAAGCTGACATGACATGTTTGATGTGGTTTACTTTGGCAAATAATACAAGCCAACAAAATGAATTTGTTTTTCCTGTTATGAACAATCTGTTCAGAAGCTCGTCCTTGAAGACAAGAATCTTAAGAATTCACCATAGGGGCTGAATTAGTGGGATTCATGTGGAATAATGCAAACCATTTATATTAGTCATCTGCTACAGGAAAATATGTACATGTGTATGCCAGAGATAAATATATTCTATCAGGGCAGCTAGGCATCAGGACTGACTTCTGAAAGGCATTCCAGCATCCAGGGAAGATGTTTGAGGGTGACAGTCTTAAGGCTTGAATGAATGCAAGCATACAATGGTGAGGAGCCACAGCCAACAGCAATTTCCCAAGTTGAGAGAGCTCAATGAGGACAGAGACAGCTGATAATATTTTTTTAATCATTATTTTTATTTATTTATTAAAAGAAAAACAACAACAACCCAAAACAAAATAAAAAGCATACAAGGAAACAAGAAACCAATTATTTGCAACCAAACACAGGTGTTAGTTAGTTGGAGTTTTTTAGTCCCCAAACTAACCTAAGAGCTTTTTTTCAGTCTGGGGAAATCTGGAGGAGATTTAGAAGCAAAGTCAATGAACTTTTGAATATGAATTTCTGTTATATGTGGTTTAGTACTCTGCCTCCATATGGAAAATCAAGTTAATTTCAGTATATCATTCCAACTTGTATATAATGTTCTTATCTCCTGATAATGTGTGCACTGACATCTCATGTCTATGAGCTGGTATGGAGTCAATATTTCTGGTGGGCTGACCAAGAGTGAGAGATAATAATTGTGTTCATGCAATAGGGATTAATCTTCCACTGCAGTAAGGAATGCATCTAAATTGCACAAGTTCCATCATGCAGACCAGCCTAACACCTGTAAAAGTATGCACACAGGTGGGCAGCCCTGCCATGCAGCTACACTAACAAAACAACACCACAAGAAATTATGAGTTCTACAAAGAGCAAAAGGGAGGTAAAGCATGTGTAGACATCTAATTCTGACAAGGTTACATTAACAAGATAGCAACATAAGTAATAGAAATCGAACTATGATTGATAACAGGAGGGGATCGCTAACTTGAAGGATGAAAACCAGTGCAAACATATCAGAAATGCTGAAGAGATATAAAATTAGGAACAAAATTAGGTAAAGAGTAAATACAAAAAGCCTGTTTATTTGGGAGTGGATGAGAGTGGTAAAGAGAGAAAACTGAGAAGAGTGAAAAAGGAATGTAAGCAGAAGTGTGTCCTTTACTAGGAGTTTAGCAGTATCTCTTGGGTCTTCTGTTGATCCCACTTGGAGAAGGCAAATAAATCTCTTATTATTCTGATAATATGTGTCTGACTTTTTTCTGTGGTCAGTAGGGGTACTTGACGAGTTTCTACAAAACTAGTGAAGGGAGACATGGAGGGAGTGGATCAATCCTAGTAGCTGTGGTACTGAACTTTTAGCAGAATCCATATTCAGGGTTGGACATTGAGGCTCACAATAAATAGACTTACAAAGCCTAGCAAGGTAAGCAATGCATTTCTAAATACTGAGAAACACTCAGTCCCTTATGCTAAGTTAAATTCAGTATTCAGTATGTCTTTTAGCTGCCAAAACTGCTTGTCACTTACCTGTATTAGTATGGAAGTAGTGAGGACACATATCTACTCAATCCTGTAATGGTTATATGGGATGGGTGAGACTCAGATTCAGTTCTGTTTCTTTCCTGAATTAGACCCACATCTTCCCGAGCATAGCAAGAAATTATATCCATGGATGTGTCCAGATCTCTGTTGGGATATTTTCTGCAAAATACTTCTAAGATTACTGGATCATAATTGATGTTTACCAATCTTCTATTTATGGCTAGAGGCTTAGATAGCCTTACCAGGGTTATAAGGAAATTTGGAGTTCATAAGTGTTGAAGAATATTTAGATGAGAGAGGCCACAATTTATTGATCGAAGGATTGAACAATCCCTGCTTTCAGCGAACAGTATGAGGTTTTGTACTGTGTCTGCTGTGTGCTGTACTGTTCCTACATTGCCTTGAATTAGCAAGAAAGTAACAAATGTGATAGCTAGTTAGTCCCTTTTGGGGATGCCTCCTTGTGGAAGCTGAAGACAAGTAACAAGTTGTTGTACCTTCTCATAGATACTTTAAAACAGAAATGCTATTCATAATATAGAACAAAGAAGAATTTGCTGCCAGAGACAAGAACCAATGAACAATTACTTAAGATGCTCGAATGTTAGATTTTAACCAATCACAAGTTGTTTAGCTGTACCTGCTTCTACTTTGTAATCATATAAATATAGGGAAATACTAATAAACTGGGAGATCAAACCTAATCATATTGGTGACGTTTGATACTCGGCTCTTTCCTCGCAACACTTAAGATCTGAATGTGCAAGTGTCACTGTGAAACCTCAAGCACATGTGTGGGTTTTGGATGTGTTCCAGTTGTAATGCTAAAAACTCCAGATACATTTTCTTGAGTACAGCTAACTTTTGGGTTGGGTTCATAATTTTTTGGAATCTGCAGGAATTTTGCATTAATTTTATACTTTGCTGATCACAGCTGAATGTCTTACAATCATTTTTCTGAAACAGTTGACAAAATACAACACAGAAGTTTCTGTACAATACAAACGCTCATAAGGCTCCAGCGGCTGATACATGCTTTAGAAGCAACGAGAATTTCTGCAACTTTGTGGTTTTAAGTGGCCTATGATTGTCCTGCTGTGAAATTACAGAAACAGCATACTTTGTAACAAGTTCCATTTTAAGTTTTCCCCCTTCCACTTGTAAAAGTAACCAAATAACACTTCATTTATTGTCTACTAAATTAAACAGTTGTAGAATTACTATAATGCTCCCAGTGGCTTCCATGTTGCTGTATACAAGCTGATAAAACTGAAATCTTCTCATAATATCCTGCTGGGACAGAGGCTGGGGTTGTATTTGATCTGAACATTTTTTATATAATTTCTCTCTTGTTTTTATTCTACTAACAATCTTTTGTGCTGCTTGACCACTTCCTATTAGAAAAGCAGACAATCTAATTTTAAGTGTTTACTAAAACGTGGTAATCCTAGACTTACTAAAATTAGACTTCTTCAGATATTTCAATGTACTGTACAGGCCTTGATGTTAAACTCTTATATCTCATCTCACATATTTATTTAACTCAAGTTATTGGCAGTTGTCAATAAAAAAATTATTGCCAATGAAAAAAAAATTCACAGCAAAATGTTGAGAATTATCCTGATGTTAGAAAATAGAAGATGTATTCGCAGGCCTACAGTATGTGTATCAGGACAGGAAGTTGGGACAGCATAGTCTCACAAAGACAAGTTTAAGGTGCAACCTAATAATAGCTGACAAATTTCTGAAGAACAGATACAAAAATACAGAGACAATCTCTTCTCAGCTGTGGCAAATAGCAAAAGAGGCAATAGCCAGGTTGGACTCCAGGAGAAACTTCACAAAGGGCTTCGTGCAACACTGGAACAGGTTGCCCATGGATGATGTGGACATTCTGGGAAGTTTTCAAGATCTGACTAGACAAACCAATGGCTGACAGCTCAATGCTGGGAATAGTAATGCTTTAATGGGGAGGCTGCACAACATGCCCCACTGATGTTCCTTCCAAACAACATTTCTCCAAACCTGTGATGTAATTCTGTCATTCTCCCTTCTTAATTTAGTGGAATAGTGGAAGTGTATATGGAAAAGTTTTGTGGATTTTTCTTCTAAAAATGGATGATTATGTTAATTGCTGAAGTAATTTAACAGAACTGCATTTTTTTTCTACAGAAAATAAGCATATACATGAAGAGCAACAAGGCCTCATTGTACAGTAAAGCTTCAATCCATTCCTTCCTTTTTCCTGTGAAGAACATGGTGATTATGGAAAGTCAGAGGCTGTAAATTACCCACATGGAGCCTTAGGCTCTAAAGGGGATATGGACTGCAACTCTTAAAGTCTTGGACATTTATGAGAGATGGTTTATTCCCTACCCAAAACCTCTTTTGCTTCTTATCCTTCCATTATTCAAGGAGCATGACTGAATTATTAGCCAATATTATAATTCCTTTCTTATCTAAAACTGAAATCTTTATGTCCTCTATTAAAGAATGCAGGGAGACAATACCTGTAAAGGAGCATTCAATGAAATCCTTTCATGCACATTCACACCCAATACAAACTACTTCAGCAGACAGAGAACTGCCATGAGAATTTATTCTCCCTCCTTTCTTTCATCCACTTCCTTCAGCTGTATAATGTAATATTTGGTTTTTTGTCATAGAAGAAATATCTGCAACAATGCAGCCAGGGATATCCTAGCACTTAATGGCCAGGCTCCGAGCCCACACTGATGGGAGCAGTGTATGTTTGCTGCTGTGTTGTACAGAAAAGGTGTGCATATGATGCATTATTTTTAACATTCACAGGAAGAATGAAATAAAACTTACGGGAAAAAATCATATCCGACATTTACCAGTACAGCAAAAACTATCAGATTAATAATTCTTTCGTTGGACTAAATCTATGTAGTTTCTGCATCAAACCTTGCTTGGGAAAGGGATTTTACAGGCATGGTTTAAGGGATCAGTAAATAGATATTACCTATCATGCTTGCCAATCTTTGCATTGCATTGATAGTTTACAAAAATAGCTTTAAAACTAAGCAAGGTATACTTCATGATTTGCCTAATATGTATGGGCTTGCTATAGAGTAGACATCTCCAAGAGACTTTTCAGAGCTTTAGCAAGGCAAAGATTTTGGATCTCATTTGAGTTCTTCAGTGTATAACTCTGCTGGGCTAAATATGCTTCTCATGAAGAGAAAGTTGGGCACTGAATAATGAATTCTGCCCAAGCCTCAAGCTTTGTTGGACTTTTCCCTATAAATTTCTGATGAATTGGTAATGCTGCACTAAAGAAATAGATTAGAGACTGACTGATCCCCTTCACAATAGTGACCTCAATTTTGTAGATGCTAAGAATCACAAACTAATCAAACAGTCTCCTTCTTTTCATTAGAGACAAGCATTTTATTTTACTTCTGATTCGTATTTATTTTTTTCCCAAGGACCTTTTTAGATTCTATCAACAAGAAAGACCATTTTCCCCAAGGTATATTGTGATTTCTCAGCTTCTGAAGCAAAAAAGATATAGAGGAGGCTATGGCATGAGTTAATTTACTTACAAGTACCTGCTTCTACTGATTAATGTTTTTCTGAACCAGAAGGAATCTGCTTTCAGGTTTTGTCATTAAAAATGTGAAAGCAATTCTGCTAATACAACTTTTCTGTCTCAGGCATGTCACAGCTATTTTACAGTCCACAGAAAGTAGCAAACTGTCTATTTTTCTGTCCTTAAGCCTAATACCTTCTGTTGACCAGCAGTATGATGTTGTCCAGACATTTCAGGTCTTGATATTCCTAAAATCTGCACACTGATATTTGCTAATCATCTTAGCAAAGATCCAATTTTACTGTGCAACTCAGACTGAAAGCCTTTTTTTTTTTTTTCATTATTTTCCCACACTAAGCACTAGAATGATCTTTATTATCATCCTTAGACTTGTAGAGAGGAGTAATTCCCCTTTCTGCAAGACCTTGTGGACAAAACTGTACATTCTGCATCACCTTGGAGGACAGCCTACTCAATCAATGGTCTCCATTACTCTAAAATGTAAAAAAAAAAATTAATTTCATTTGCATTCGGCAGCATCTGGTGTTTTCAACTTTAGCATGCCCACCTCCCCATTAATTTACCAGAAACAATGCCAAAGTGAAGCCAACTTCAGTTTAGATGGTTGTGAGAAAACTGTGAGGAAACCTATAGCAGAGTCATAAGGAAAAACATAGAAGCATATGAAATCCTAAAGGAAACACAAGAAGCTGGAGGACAGCAGCTGGAGACTGGGAGAGACTGCCCAGCAGAAACTTGTTGTGTGTCTCCTTGACATAGCCCTGCAGCTCACTGAAGCCCTTTGATATCTCTTACATGTGTTAGACAATGAAGGGTTGCTTTATACTCTGAAACCAGATATGTTTTGATCATAGCATCTCTTTGTGCATGCCTAATTGTGCCTGAACAGTATGACAGGGTTACAAGAGTATCATGAATCATAACCAGTATAAAAATCCTAAGGACTGGTCCCAGCCTATCTGCCAACCAGACTGATTAGCAAGTGAGGGACAAAAAGAGACAGTTTTCCTTTTGTCCCTTGTGCACTTTTCCAAAAGCTTTAGTAATATTGGGATATATGCTGACATTGGTTATACTCTATTTGGTGTACAATGTATGAAAAGTTGAAATGCTATCCACCATCACTACCAGGAATTTATATATTCTCAGTTTTCATCAAGGACAATAAAAGCTCTACCCTAATGCCAATGAATCTAGGGGAGAGGGTTTCTATTGACTTGGATGGGGGATGTAGCAGTATCCAAACGAGGTAGAAAATTATTTTCTCTGTTTGCTGTTTATCAGGAATTAATCTGAAGAACAGCTGACTTTTAAAGAAAATAATGAAAATAGTTAATTCAGCCTAATTGCTCTGATGATATGGAAATATTCCAGCCCAGGATCTGACTAATTAGTGTGAAAGAAATATTTTGGACTGATTGAAAATCTTCTTTCCTTCTCCTTGCTATTAAATTTCAGTTCACATTCCTTAATAATGAAATGTAACTCTAGAAATGCCCACTGCAAAAGAAAAGGAATAAGCAAAATGATACAAGCACCTCTGAGATTAAGGCATTGACCAAGTTCTCTGTGTTTGTATTCAAAAGTATAAAGAATAGTGCAATTTCCTCTTCTCCATACTTCTAACTAACACTAAGCTATGCAATGTTCTTACAGTGATCCAAGTTAACTGAAATTTGAGACATAGCAGCTTAAGTCAGCTTTGTATCCCTGAAATTGAAAACAGCCCACTCTTGTCATTTGACTCTTTCTGGATACCTTATCTACTTGTGCCTATGTCAGCACCAAATTTGCATTCCACCCGTTATTTGTTTTTAAATGTCATACACTTAAGAACATCCTGGACATACTAAGGTGAAACAGCAAAACAATTTCTACTTCCTCGAAAGTTTTATGACTGTTGAGATTTAATTCTCCCTCAAATTTCCAGCAATAAGGTTGTATTGCTGTTCATTCACATGGAATGGAAATTTGTATTTTTCTTTTGAATAAATATGCAGACTTGTTAAAAAAAAAAAAGTTATCTGGGACAAAAATTTACACCAGATCTATCAAAAAAAAAAAGGACTTGTGCATCTATTTGCTAAAATGGAGTATGCCCTATCAAGGACAAAGAAGTTACTAGAAATAGTAATAAACACAATATCAAGAGCATATGATGGATTGTAAAAAGTTACTGCTGACATGCACATTGTCTTGTCATACTGGACTGCAGAATATACAGTACTTGGTGGAGTTTACTGGAAAAAATATTTCTGGAATGCATTGGACTGCATTACACAGTAACAGATTGACCAACAGATTCAAAGATATTTGATTATTTAAAACATCACTGGCTATTTATAAAATAAAGCCTTTTACTGATTTAGCTCATAACTAATGTCAAGGGTTGAGGTCAAAGAAGCAGTTTACTGAGCTCCATCTAATGGGGAACAGTGTACTTTATCTAGTTCTGCCAACAAGGCTGATTCTGCATAGTTGTCTCCCATGGCTGTAGGCAGTGACTATGAATTGAAAAGTCAGAAAACATGCAGAACATACTGAATTTCTTACAAGAAAGTAGGGCCCAACAGATTTTGAGGATACTGGATGTCTGGGTAAGAGTCACTCAGTAGCCCAGACTCAGAGTCTGGATTTCAGCAGTACTGATTTTTGGTTGAGTTCTTTTTCTAACAGTTTCTAACAGTTGTGGGAAAGAGGAGCTAAATCTTCCTGAAATTCATCCTACCTGACAGTACAGTGGCCAAGGTACACAGGTGTGAGTGCTGGGTGTAGATCTGGCTCAAAGACCTCTACTGCTCTGAGCTGCCTCACGGAGCATGTGTCCCTCTTGTCAATAAACAGTGTAAATATCTCCAGGTTCTGCTGTAGTTTATGTCTCTTATATTTTAAAGAGATGCCTGAGACTCCTAAGCAAGGAATGGGAGTTGTCACATTTGGTCCCATCTTGGTCTTAGAACAGCTGTGTTTTCCACTCCTCTGATTACTCCCTGGAGGTTTTAATGAGGATCATCAAAGGAAGACCTCTGCCTGAGGTCTTTTTTTTCCCCTCCCCAAGCTAGGGAGATGTGCTCACTGGGAAGATGTGAGGTGTTTTACAGTGACAGGGAAAAGGCAGAGGAGAACAATATGGCAAGCAGGAGAGAATCTTGCTGGCTGGAGGCTGCCCATTTAACTCCACCAGATTTCGTCATATTCCATCTTTTGTCATTAGGACCACCCCATCTGATACGAAGTGGACTGTGTTTAAAGATTGGGGAACATGCATGTGAGGACTGTGTGTCCGAGTGAAAACTTGCTAATTTGGGAAAGGAAATTTCACCTGACTATTTTTGTGAGAATTCACTTTAGGCTCTATCATCTGAGTGCTTGATTTTTCAAGAATTTTTTAAAGAAACTAAACTCTCTTCACAGCATGTTTAAGAAATGTGAAAGAATCAATATCCTTGCTGAGAAGTCTCCGGGCCAGATGCTGAGAGTTGCCTGTACCTAAAGGAAATCAGTGGGATATATCACTAAGCACCTTTAGGATTCACAGCCCAAATGTCTGCCCAGGGTCTGATAGGAAATCCAGCAAAGTGCCTGAGTTGAACCCATGTGCACTAAGTCTCAATGTATTAAGCACAGTTCCTTCTTTTAACAGAAAAAAACTTATCCCCTTAACTCCTTGAACTGCCTGAAAAATTTTGGTAAACATAAGTAAACAATTTATGTAACAACTGATGCTGTAGCTTCACATTGCCCAGTTCATTCAAATCTGCACACATGACATTGCGTACACAGGGATTTGTAGGCACAAAAGATATTATTACTCTTGCCATGCATTGTATTTGCATTGTGATTTTCCTTAAATGTGCAGCATTGTTTTGTTAAGCAATCAGAATGCAAATACCACTGGCACAGCTAGAATACATTCAAGTGCCCAAGTACACAAAGAATGCAAACTGTGCAGTAAAGCACACAAAGCCCAACAAGCTCATTAGTACCATACTGCAGTGATTACAGAGCAAAGTGCCTTCTGAGGTGCAGTAGGCAGGATATACAGAGGGAAAGCTTTGCAGTGTTTTAATGCAATGATATTTGTAATGCAATTGTGAGCTGCCACAGTAGTCATATTTCACCAGCATAAGCTGCTCTGGGAAAGAGGCACTATTCTCTGCTTGTACCTTGCCTAGGGATAATTCTTGATTAGCCATTAGGCACTGCATACTAGCCACGAGGATGAGGATAATAATTCCAAGGATAAGAGCTATGATCAGCCAGACCAAAGACCCATCTACATATCCCTTTTCTGATAAAAGTCAGAAGTATGTTTTTAAGCAAAAAACAGGAGAAAACCGAGTGACTCCTTCCCTGGTATGGCCTTTGAGATTCCAGCAATCAGCAGTAAGGATGTGAAAACTGGAACTAGACTCCATGGGGATCCTCTAGCGGCTTGGTTTGCTTTATGGTCTCTCTTGTAACCTAATGACTCAAAACCAGATAGCCAACTGTACCTATTGTCAGCATACCTGCCTTCAACATCCCTGCCAGCACATATAAATATATGCATATACACACACAGACAGAAAAAACAACCATACACTGTCCTGTGTATGCCACCTGCCACTAAAACATGGTGCAGGTCTTCAGTATAGTGATTTGAAAGGACTACTGAGAGAAAGCTTAAAGTTTTAAAGGAAAGTCACCGTGTGACTGCCATGGTGTCAGAAACCATGTCAACCCCTCTTTGAGACAGAGGATGGACTAAAATGTCC
The DNA here is from genome assembly GCA_013399915.1 of Illadopsis cleaveri. Taxonomy (NCBI): domain Eukaryota; kingdom Metazoa; phylum Chordata; class Aves; order Passeriformes; family Timaliidae; genus Illadopsis; species Illadopsis cleaveri. Next base: position 915,975 of record VXBB01006885.1, read on the forward strand.
TCTTGGTGCTCTTTCCTGCATTGATATTTTTCATGAATCTATGATTATTCAGCTGCTATAACAGCTAGAAAGTTCAGTTTTAATTAGTCTGAAATAGGAAAATGTCTTTAATTCCTCTTGAAAATGTAACACACATAATGTTTCACCTGGTGGAACCAGATGGAGACCTGTAAAAGCTGTGGTCATGTAGGGACCATAGCTCTTCAATAACCCCTAACCATAGCCTAGGAACTGAACAGCCATACATACATCTTCTGGCCATGAGCAGCACAGACAGAGACATGATTTATCTTAGCAAAACCATCTCTACATTATTCACTCAATAAAGGTTGTGGGTCTGGTGGACATTTCCGTGGAGCTTCTTTCTGCACTATAGGGTATACTTAGCAACTGACCTTAGCAACTGATCTGAGCTTCCTCCTTTGCAGCGGGACCCAAGCAATAAATCAGACTGGTGTGCTGGAAAGAGAGAATTTAAGTATATAGGCAGGGATGGTGGTGAAGCAAACTGCAAAGTGCTCCATTAAACATATCACCTCAATGTCTGCCCTCTGAAATTCATGTCTCCAGGGTGATCTTCACTTTTGAGAAGTGGTCCTTTTTATAATGCAGGAAGAATTAGGTATGCTCATATCTCAGTCAAAGAGTTTCCTACGCAGTGCCAACAGTTATTCAGCAGTACTCATTATGCAGGTGAGCTACATCACAGTGCTGCTACTCTGCAACACTCTGCAGATCTCTATGCACCATGTGCACAATGTCTGAAATACAAGCAAATTTATGCTGCACTCATCCTTTTTGTGGTTATTAGTGTCACTTAGTATCATCTTCCTCCAGCAAATTGACTCACCAAGCAAAATGCACAAGTGCACTTTAAAGCAGATCACATTAGCATGCCTACTTCTTCTGAAGAGCCAAGTGTCATTACTACTTTTCACAAGGAATAACTGCCTAAACTCTTTCACATTCTGCAGTGCATCAACAGTGCTCTTCCTCCACTCAGTTTGCAGTTCAGAAGAGCGATGGAACACTAATGCATGTCTATCTCATTGTTCTACATGGAGACATAGAATCTAATGCTCACTTTATGCCTCTTTAAAAGTTAGAGTATTTGTTTCTGGAGTCTTGTCATCAAGATATCCAGTTGTATATCACCTCTAAGGCCCTGATCATATTTCAGGTGTCAACAAGGTATTTGCATTAAAATTACTGTGTTTACTCAAAAAGCATATTAGAGGTTTCTCTCTCCACACTACTGATTAGATGACATATTCCAACTGCACAGTTAATTCCACAGTCAGGTGCAGACAAAAAGGACTAACGATGGCCAAGTGCTGATTTTACTTCCAAAATATTTTCACATTATTCACTAGCACTCTTTCTTCCTCTAAGTGTATTTTCTAGAAGGTAGATGAAGTATTAAAGGATGCAGGGTGCAGACTGTTAAATGGTAAGATTATGACTAAAACCATGAACTTGCAACCAGAAACCAGGAAATAAAATATCAAAAAGAAGAATTTTGGCTAAGAAACAGAGCGAGAACAGGTGCTATGGGTCAGAATTGAGAACAACCAGCAATTTACCATGCTGAAGAGCAAAGCTAGAGCCCAGTAAAACTCCATATTATACATTTAAAGCTGAGATGAGAAGCTGTCAGTGCTTGAGCTAGACAAACTACGGCCACTCAATGTCCAGAGATGAGAGTTAAATAAACTAGAGGATAACCAAAGGAATAAAGTTGTAGCCAGGGTTTACATTATGCAACCAACATTGAGAGGACTTCTAATTCTTGATTGGTACTGCTGTGTCTACCCAGAATTTTATGTGGCCCACCAGCCTTCTGGCTGCCTGTGGTAGCCTGGTGGCTTTTTGCACTTTGCTCAGGAGTGCTTTGTCAAGAGGTTGTCAGGAAAACCACCAAAGTAGACGCTGAGCTCAGACCTCAGTGGCTTTTTTTGGGATGGACCAAATTTTGTGCTTTTAAAAATCCACCCCTTGTTCTCTGCAAAGTGGTGGCTTCCCACATGGTCTGTTGTGTTTACAATTATGAGTGTTTGGTGTTTTGTGACCTCTTCTCATTCATTATCACTTCACTTAATGTCATGGCAAAAGGGGTAATGATTCTTTTTTTTTGCAGTTGCAACTAAAATGCTACCACAGCAGAGGGTACGTGTTGGCCAAGGTCTTCATTATGCAACTGTATGCAGATCACTGTGAATTGCATCGTCCATCTAGTTCAGTGATGCAGCACCAAGGTCACTGGGCAGCTTTAAGCTAATGATGCGACCATAAGTCTAATAAATGTGCTTGGTAATCACAGCAAATGTATTGTCATTGTCGCAGATGTTATTCTTTCAAAAGCACTTGGCAAACAATTAAAACACAGCTCTTGTGTTTGCTTTGACCTCTCCTATGAATGCACCATCAGGAATGTTGAGAGGATGAGACTGTTTAAGAAGACACGTCAAGGCCTACAGCTACAGAATGGCTACTGCTCATAGCACTCTTGCAGTTTGCTTAGAATAAACAGGCAAGAGGCTAACTGAATGTGAATCAGTGAAATTTTCATAGAGAGTAGATTTTGGAAAGGAACATATCCATGAGTGATAACAACACAGGTAGAGATCAATTTCTTATTTCAATGATCTAAGCAGGTTGACATTAATTATGCAGTTGATTTTTGCGGCCATCATGCTGCAGTAACCCATTACTTGCTGATCCAGTAGCTTTTTGTTATCTTTCAGGAAATACATTAACAGTAAATGCATTGTATCACCACGAGTTTTGTCATTATATGCAGTGATTCCCCACAGGGCTTATCAAGTGCTGCAATTTCTGTTTCTTTGGAAGGATACATATCATCTCACAGGCTGGGTTCAACAGATGGTTGATACAATGCCCTGAAAAGTGGCAATCTACTGTTCAGAACTTGTTGCAGCTCCAGTGTCTTGCACCCTATCATATATATGCATATCTCTATTTTTACATATGTATATGGATATCATATATTCTTATGTACATCATGTATTATTATCTGCCAGGCATGAAGAAGCCCACAATGATCTGACCACTAAATATGCTCTTGACGTTAAGGCAGAAAAAGGAAATTTAAAACCGGCACAAATTTCTTGAATTCTTGCTTCATTTATACCGATTATTGATAGGAATAAAGATGAGTAATTCAGCCTTACTGTAAAATTCACTCAAGATCATTCAGTGAAGAGAAAATGCCAATATGTGAAGATGGCTCTTTTGCAAGGCCCTGAAATAAAGTGGTGGCAAGAGAGGTCTGAGTCAAGACACAGAGCTGTCTTTTCTCATTCTCAAATGACGTAAACAACACAGTCATAAAATGAGGTCACTGTTTTGAATATAAGCCCTTTGTGGCTTGTAAGCTAAAAAAAACCTGGAAAAATATTACCCTTTGCTAATGGAGCTTTTCCACCAAGAAGCACAACACGTGCACAATTAAATGTGTCAGCAGCTTTCTGCCCTCAATTCAGCTTACCAACAGTTAAACCATTCAAGGTCATATAATAACCTATTAGAGATGACACGTGACAAAATGATTTTTGATAAAGAGAGGAACTTTGATACTACAGAAGCGACCAGGAAGAGGAGGTCTCTGGATGCAATCTGACATTTTGTCAGCAGCTGCTAGTCAGATATAAAACCATTTTATTGCCCTTGCACAGGCAGCCACATGCTATAGTTTCCTCTCAGAATACATTCAGTTTCATACCCCCCTGCATTTAGTTGCAATAGAACAGCAAAATGTTTATATTACGGCAGAATGCTGCATGCTTTTTTCTGAGAGTGACCTTGAGTATGCCTGGAACACAGTAAGTGCAGCACAAGGCAGGAAAACACTTTTTCTCCTACACCTATGCCATACTGCCTGTGTGCAACACTTTTATCACCCTTTGAATTAAAACAAAGGACCTACGTAAATGCCCATTTTTGTGTGTGAATGCACATTCAGAACATTTGATGTGCATGCAATGAAGAACAAGAAACCAAAGACAGATTAGAAAACTTCATTCTCCAAAATCGTAATTATTTTTCCCTTTATGTTCTGAAGATATTTGTAAGTCTTATGATTTTTTTTTAACCCTTTGGAATGGGAAGCCTGAATTAAAAATCAGTATGTCACACATTACTATTTTGTAATCCTCTCTTTTGCAAGTTGAAAGCAACAGTTTACCAACCTTGTATTTAAACTATCATGGAAAAATATGAGGGAGTTAAATATGAGGGCCCAATCAAGAGAAAATACAAGAAAGCCAGACGGTATTGGGAAAGTCTGTCCAAACAAGAACATATTACCAAATATACATGTTTTAAACTGATCTTAGATAAAAATAACATTTATTTTTTTGATGAACTAACAGTTTGTGATAGTGACCATAATATTTTTAGATTTAGGAAGTACACACAAGAATAACATGGTCAAAAGCATCACCATGGCTATGCTGACCTTCCGAAAGGAGTGCTGGGTAATAATGAGGAATCTTGTTTCAAAGAAGTAGAAGGACATCTAAGACAGTCAAACCCTCCCAGTCAGCACAGAGACTCCTGAAGGACACCATATGGGAGCACAGCACCAGCATGTACCACTTACTGGAAATGCCTTGGGAATAGGTAAAAGGAAATCGGCACAGAAAAACAGTAAAGCAAGGGAAATTACTGGAATTAAGATCTTAGCATTCAAAATTATGAAGATGTGTCTCAGTGAAGAAAAGGAAGAAGTTACAAATTCTAAGAAAATAAACATAAAACTATAATTAGACTACCATTTCTTTGCAAATGTTGTGGCAAAATTTCAAGGTGTTCATTTTCCCCAGAAGTAATTTGACTTGTCTATGACATCAAAAGACAAATTGATGGCTCAGTTCACTGCTTCCCCTGCCATTCACATCATGCAGATCAGTACGAGACTGAACATAAAGTGCTGCAGAATAGAGCCATTTATACTTGTTTTAGACAGTAGGAATAGTAATAGGAAGTGTAGGACAAAAATGGATCCAAATGTTTCTAAGCCATCTTTTCTGAACTCTAGAACTAGTACAACCATATGAATCTGTCCCCATTTAGACATGAGAATACCATTAATGCATGGTAAATCAAAGTGCCTGATTTTTATATCCATACCCTGCAGTCACTTGACATGTTTATCTGTGCCTTATTACTGTCAGATTTACTCCCTGATACAGCAGGGCCAAATTTCTCATGTTTACAGTTGCTGATCTTCCAAATCCACACAATTCCCACTTACATGCAACTAGATTCTGCCTAGTTATAGCCACAATTTGCCCCAGGATCATGCCTCCAATTTGGCCTCTCTGTTCCTGTTTTCATAGCCTTGCAGTAAAGAAATGGATAAATGCAGAATTTTTTCCATAAATGAGTTGTAATTTTTTTAAGGAATTAGCTAAATATACATTACCTTTTGTTTATTTCCCATGACCTCTACTCTGAACTAGTTCTGCTGGAATTCAGTAAAATGAATTCCAGAATGGCTTGCATAAGAGTTCTTAAAAAAACCCCAGATATGACAGGAATGTGAAATATTTTTACAAAAGCCTCTTGCAATTCAGAGAGAGAGTCACTAGCTTGAGGACAAACCGATCATCTAATTCACCTCTGATCTGAAAAGGATTAAGAATATAATTACTTTTGTGTATCCTTGAGTAGCTTTGCCATACTAAGCTTCTGCCAATGTGTTCGCAACATCAGGACCCTCTGCCCCAGAACCACTGGTCCTCTGTGTAGGAAGAAATTATTTTTTAAGCAATTCACCAAAGAATTCAAAACAATCAATTGAGGATAATCAAAATCATAAGACTATGCATCAAGAAGATGCATAGACACCATAAGACACTGAAGAAATAATCTGCTACCATTTATTTCCCTCAAATTTCCATTTATTTCATCTATTTACTTTTCCTAGCTCTTTCTACACCTACCTTCATTTTCTCTTCTACTTCATACTTAGATTTTTTCATGTTGTGACTGCATCCATCTCCAATTCCTCTTGATGGCTTGGTATTTCTAATATTATATTTTAAAATATCATCTTGTGCATTCTGCGCTTTATTTCCATTATATAAATGTTTAGCTCCCCTTAAACTAAAAACAGCAAATAGATTATTGAGGGGCAGATAAAATCATGGAGATTTTTATTTTTCCTGCTCAAATACAGTTCTGTCTTTCAGGACACATTTTTAGGGGTTGCCTTTACTTTGTATGGTGCTTTCCTGCAGTTACAGAAGGCAGTGTTTTAGTGAAAATTTTAAAATATAACATTACTGTGCATTAAAAACAGTACAATGGTGTTTTAGACACCACCACCTCTTAAAAAAAAGAAAAAAAGAAAAAGAAAACAACATTCCTAGGTTCCCTCTGTTGTATCAGCCAGTTCCTGGGCAATTCTTCAATGTCACAAAAGAGGGTCACTCAGTCTTCCATCACAAAAAAACCCCAAACCCAAACACATATATTCTGGATATTAATTAGTAATTATATGAGATGGCAAGATATTTTTTTTAAACAAATAAATATGCATTTTTGCTTGATTTACTATGTCCATTAAATATTTACATAATTGCCTTCTAGTTACTCTCTAGCATGTGTATTATATTATAAATACTCAGGACAGGATTTTTTATTTTAATCATAATTTATTTATTTTTTTTCACTTCTACTAGTTTCTCAACACAATTGCTTTTCTTTAAGCTGCAAGACTGTCAAAATACCATAATTTTAAGGCCATCTACCTGTTAGCTTCATTTTTTATTTCATTATCAGCTATTAGAAAAAAAACAGTAAGTCATAGAATCTAATTTTGTTAATGCAACTTAACTCTAGGCAATCTGAAAATAAGTAAATAAGCCCTTGTCCCTCCAACAACCATAAACAGACTGTAAGAAGACTACCAGAAAATATATCTCAGAAAACTGTTAGAAGTGCAAAAAGTCCATAAAGTAAAGCACATGGGTATGCAATCAGGAGCTGCTGTCCTTCCATAGCCAAAGCAGATGTAAAAATTTTGGAAGCTGACAAACTGCACCATCCAATAATAAAGAAAGCTAGCACAGTTCCTGGGATCCCCCTAGGAGAAAACAAAAAACACAAAAGAAACATGACAGAATCTACCTGTTATTAAACGCAGCATCAAATCTTACCAAACCCAAGTTCATGTCTGGCAGGATGTCATTGATAGGTAACACCCAATGGAAGAACCAAGAACTAACTGACATAACGGAAGTCAAGTATGAGAGCAAATTAAAATTGTAACCATAAACCAAAAAATAATATGTTCAGCATGAATAAAAACTTCATCAGAAGTACTGCTAAAAGGTCTGTATGTTTACAAATAAATCTTCTGGGTCTCCAGAAGATGCAGCTGCTAAAAGTTAATATTAAATTTAGCCAAGTTCTTATTTCAGCCAAAATCATCTTACAGGAATTGTTAGGTTCTAAAAGGACATTACAGACCTACCTGATGATCTGGAGGGCTTGCATTTTTGTAACACAGAGAACAGGTTTTAACTGTGCCTTAGACACTCAGAGAGGCTCTGAAAAACTCACACTAGCTGGATGGTCAAAAAGGTCTCCCAGGAAAATGCTTGACTAGTCTTTAAAAAAAGGCAGCACACTGAGTACAAAGTAAGGAGCAGGAAAAGAACCACCAAGGAAAAATATTTTGCTTATCTTGGCATCCTTCTCTGCATACTGAAAGGACTGTGACTTCCACCCTACCTCTTAGTGGCGGCTGAGCCCTTTTGCAGTTATACAGTACCCCCTTTCAGGAGCAGGGAGGCCTGGAGAACTGATGATTACAGGACTATAGTTAAAAGCCCACTGAAATACTCCTGCAGGTTACAGAGGGCTTCCTATTAAACCCTGTGGGAACAAAATCTTGCCAATAAATAATATTTCACATATGCTTTATTTGCACTCTATTTGCAGCCTGCTTCTGTAAAATGTATGAGATCATGTGCATAATACACTGCTGAAGTACATAATGAGATAGTTGCTTTACACACTTTTGCTCTCATGGACTTCAAGAAAGAATAAACCTCTGCCACTTCCTAAAGGCCTTCCTGGTGCCCCACTCTCCCAAAGCATCAGCATAACAGAAGCAGAAGGGAAAAACAGACTGTGGATACATACTCAGGTAGGTCCTTTTATCAGAAACGCTAATATATTTATTGCAACTAAATCATGATAAATAAAGCTGTCTTCATGTAATTGACTTATTTTACTTAGTGCATTCTCATCACATAAAATAGTTAGTTGATTTCTTAGCAATCCAGTCACCAGGCCGATAAGGTACTTGGTGTTGTCAGCTCTTGGGCCTTTGAGGAAGGAAGGAAAGAATTGATTTTACGGTGACTCAGCACCACACTGCAACTTTAACAAGTTAAAAATAAAACATTAAAGACCATGTGATTTAATATCCTCAGTTTAAGTGGTTTTTAAACCTATATTGTGGCATTTAGGGAAATTCTACTGGCCTTTGCAAAGCAAGGTCCTGGACTCTCCTCCAAGAAAAGATGCTAAGTTGTTCACCTAAAAAGTGAGCCAGAAATTCAGAGCTGGTATGGATGGCCCTTTGAGCAGGTACCCATGCTGGCAGAAGGATGGGATGCAATAGGAACATACTGTGCAATGACAATTTTCAGCTAACATAATGACTCTTTAGGGGGCTATCATAATGTGGCACAATTTAGAGCTATGGCTGCTCTGCCTTGCACTGAAGTCCAATGGCCTCTCATGGTTTGTTCCAGGACTGGCAGAGAGCAGGACGGAAAGGTGGCATAAAAATTATAGGAATCAAGATGTACAACTGTGCACTTACAAATTCAGCCCTCGATCTAACAATGTGTTACTGCTAAAAAGAATGGTTTGGCAGAGAGGTTTGTGTCTAGCATGTCCATGAGGGTCAAATCCTCTAGCCTGGGGAAGGGCAAAAAGCACGTCATGCTTACAGCAACCAGGAGGACTGGGGATGTACTGGTGTAAGACTGAGATGGAGGGAGACATGTGAGTGGACCCTTTACACTTCTCTTTCTCTCACACTCTGCAGATGCTTTCACCGAATGAGTCTTTTGCATCACCTAGGTCTAAGAATTTCTTTCCTCATGCTTACATATATTTCCTTCGCTGTTTAGTTAAGGAAGTAGCTTTTCCACCCTGTTTGGGAATTTTATGTTAAAGAATGGTTGTTGCTTTTAGCAGAAAAAAAGTCTATTGATGTTTCTCCCAGAAAGATGGCCTAATAAACTTGGGTTCACACATGATAACAGCATCGATGGGCACAAACAAATCTAGTTCCATGCAAATTTGAGTAAGAAAACTGGTTTTCTTCTTGGTACTATTCAGTAGCTCAAATGTTCCATATTTTGATTTATTTAGTTACAGGAAAATAGCTAATCATGGTAATTGAAAATCAATAGATTACTCTGTATCTTTGCCATAGATGAGTGCATTATCTTCTGTATATTTTTGATTAAAAAAATCAGATTATTTCTTTGAACTTTGAAATAGAGGTAATGTTTTTCATAAATATTTTTAAAAATAGTAAATGTATTGCTCTTTCTTTTACCATTTAAAAAATGAAATGTATGTTGGATTTAAAAGTTGCCACTTAATTTTAATAGCATGTTTGCAATAATTAACCTTGGTACTTGTTGTGTTCAAGCAGTTTCATATACCAAATGAGAAAGGACTGCAGAACCCTGTCAATAGGTACTTAATGTTATCAATTCATTTTAAAAATACTAATTCAATTTTGTAAAGCTATCACATTTTAGTATTTATAGATTTTCAAAAGATGTGCTTTCTGTAAATTCACAGCATTTTACAAATGTGTGGTGTATGCTTGGGGATTCCATGTAACAGAAAACTGTACTCTGCACAGTTGTAACAGCTGGTTTGGAATTCACCCCATCTGTCTTACGATTATGTATCTGCACATTTTATTAGGCTGGATTATTAAACAGGTTAATCAAGAAAATATGGAAAGTGTAGAAGAACAGAGAATAAACAGCTCCTTCAGTGTCACTATCATCCATCTTATCAAGGACAGCTCAGAAACACTTTAATACATGGAATATGGTCAGGTTAAGTCATCATAACTCCACAGAAACATGCAACAAGAATTTTGCCAAAACTTCATTTCATCACATAATTTTCTTTTAAAAAAAAATCTATCTATCTATCTATCTATCTATCTATCTATCTATCTATCTATCTATCTATCAATATATATGTAAGAATTATGCTTTTCCAAACAAAACAAACAGGGGCATTTTCTTATTCATCAGCTGCTAGGTTCCCTATGTTACAGATTGGAGAGTTTAAAATATGAGAGAACAAAAAAGACTAAGGAGGGAAAGCATCATTAAAAACATGTCAACAATAGGCAAAAGCACAGCTCAGGGCCTTCAGGCAAGATCTGCAACTTGCTTGTACTCTGATGTGTGTGAACAGGGAGATAAACACTGTGTCTCAGAGGGCTTACTGAATGAGGAGGAATGAGAGGTTGCCAAAAAGTTTCCTATTCAGAGAATATGACTGAACAACTCCCTACATACGCACAGATAAATACACCACTACACATTTGGTTTTTCAAAGTATTCAGTTATTTTCAGTGGTGCAATTGCACCACAACTATACCTCAAAATAAACAAGTCTACTATATCTTAAATACTTGTCCTGATTCTGCAAACCACTAAGGGTTACTTGGCTATTTCATTCTGTCCCACAGAACTCAGTAGGAAAAGAAACATAAAGATAGGAGGCCCAATGCTATGAACAAAAAAGAAACAAGAGAACCAGCTATATAAACCCAAAGTTTGGCAGTGGCTTTTAAAATTGATGCCTGAGTTTGGCCACTGTTGGCTCTGCAAAACAAAAATCACAACTGAGGTTGCTGCAAAAATCAACAGCACTCACAGTCCAAGGGGAAAGCAGTGGAATTAAAGACTTGAATCAAATAAATGTACACCATCCCTCTCAAATACAGTTCAGTTTTGTCTGTTTCCACTCATACATACAAATAAAAGGGTGCTACAGTTTCAGAAGCCAAATTTACTACATGACCATTTAAAAAATGTTTTGCACAACACCAGCCATATGAGTTATTGCCCTTCATAGGACTCCTGCTGCTATAGACTGGTACTTACTGCAGTGAGAAGACAACTGCAGAGGAGGACAGGATGACCATGGGCAGCAGGCAGTAACCCAGGACACTTGCAACACAGCCGTGCGAGACTCCCGAGGTGCTCATCAGGTTCAGCAGGGCATGCATGGCCAGGCACCCAATTGCACTCATCCCATACACGTAGCCAAAATGAACTTTTCCTGCCTGGAATAAATATGAGGAAACATGAGGTGACAGAAGTGAGCAGTGATCACAAAGTGCTAGGAGAAGACAGATTTAGGCTTAGGTTTGTTATTTCTTGTCAACACTCTCTCTGCTTCACCTCCATCAGTTCAGTTGTGAACCACGGATGATACTTTTGAGTGATTTTTGCATAAAAATATTCCAAAATATTCCAATATTCCAAATTCCAAGATGAAATTGAGAAAATGTGCTTGTTGCTAACTCAAAGGCTGATTCTAAGTCTAATTGTCATCAGGCTCTGAACACAACTGGAATTGGTTGGGAGACTTGTGAAAATTTAACTGGCAACAAACTAAGAAGAAATTATGGAAAGCACATTTTAATCATTAAAAATCAGTTTAGGCTCAGGAAACATCTTTTCAATAAGTGTATATGGGGCTGTAAAAAAGTGTCCTAAGTAATATGATGACCCAGGTTACCTGATATGCTTCACATTTTATTAAAAACCTTCAGCTTTAAGCAGGTCCGCAAAAAATTTGGAAAATTTTGTTTAAACTATGGTGGTTTTCAGGGCAAATGTGACTGTTCTTCCCCTTGACTACTATGAAAAAAAACCCATCTCTGTGCTTAGACCAATACAACATGTTCATTTCAACATAAAACTCAGTAGTAACTGTCAGCTTGTGTTCTTTTTTTGTTCTAACAAAAAAAAAAAATCCCAGATTTTTTTTCCTTCTAGGTTTTATTCCTTTGTTTGAATTTATTGCCTATGAAAGGCACCAGCCTGGCAGCCTGGAGCTTGATGTTTTCTAATTTATACACAAAGCTAGTAAAACAGGCAACTGTGGCCACAGCACTACCAATTCCTTCATCTCCTGCCATCATTTTGAACGATCACCTCCAGGCATAAGGGCATTGCTCACTCCCCAAAATAAACAGTCACAAAAGACTTAAATATGTTTTCATCTCTCTTCAAGCTCCTAACAAATTAAATACTGAATGTTGGGTATGCAATACTGTCATTTTCACATCTGTACATCAGAAAAACATTCACAAATCAGAAATCTGTTTTTTTTCTTGGAGCTTTGTATCCTAATGGTAAATGCACCTGTGAAGGAGAAAGTTCAGACCTAGAACTTAACCATCAACTCAGAATCATGGACTAAACTTCTCAAATGAAGGGAGACTATGCATCACCTTCCTGACATGTAATAAGGTATATGTGCATACAGAAAACACAAGTGTGTTTCTTCATACACAAACACACACACACACACACAATCTGCATGTTGCACACACACTATATATATTATATAAATTTATCTATTGCATTTGATAAACCACATAACACTCAAAACTAATAGATAGTCTCAGTTTCCTAATAATGCTGTGGCTTATGGTTGGATTCTGTTGTTCGGGATTAGGCAGAAACATTGTTGAAGCTTTTATCAAGTTTTGTGACACTTGCTAGTTTATCTCCCATGCTGGCTAAGGAGGATTGAGAAGACCTCTGACTTTATTTATCTATACATTTTAATGAAGTCTGGGGGAAATCAGCTTTGAGGACCCTTCTCTGCCCTCTCTTCCTATATATGTGCATGTGGAAATTGATCACTGGATGCCAGCAGTATTTGAGCTGAACAGACATAAAGAAACACTATGGAGAAGGCCTGGCCTAGTGATGACACAGCTTGAAAGTCCTGATGCTGGGGGTTGGTGGCAGCTCACCAGCTCTCATTGGAGAGCAGTGCATGTGCATGAAAGGCAACCTGAGTTAGTAAGACCTGACTTCACATCAGCAACATTATCTTGTCTGCAGATTGGCCTGGCTCACTGCTGAGTTTTCCTCTGGTCCCAGTCCTCAAGGTTAAGTCAGGTAGAGCCAGGTTGCCTATATCCTTCCAGCATCCTGGCCTTTTCCCCATAACTGTCTTCCACCATAAAGAATAATCTATTCCTGAAATAACAGCATAAGAAACCTTCCTAAGTATAGGCTTCTTCTGCTGTCATTTGCATACTAGTGGTATAAAATAATTAGGAAAAATTGCTTGAACAAATAAAATCAATGATAGCTAGAGATAGTGTGGGAGAGCAATACTATCTCAGATGATTATCAACAAGAATTTCAGTCATTAAGGATATGTATTAACACCCATAATGGTTTGGGGCAGCCTTTGCTATACACCAACTAAGTAAAGTTCTGTCTCAAAACAGATGCATCAACTGCAAGCGATATTTTAGACTGTTTGTTTCAGGGTATTTAACTGTTCTACACAGCACTATTTCTTTATTAGCTTAGTTTAAGATTAAAAAATTCCTGAGCCAGAAATACAGGGAGCAGTAGCACCAGCAGCTAGCTGAGTTCTACAGTTGGTGAAATGTTGGATTTGTGGTGCAAGGATATGAGAGAAGAAAAAAACGAGGCAGCTGAACATGTTGGTTCCGATTTTAGTCTTACTTAACATATGTAAATATATTGACTCACATACACAGGAATACTCCTAGTTCACAGTGATGTAAGCAAAACCAGAATCAGGCTTGATTAGTCTGACAGGCTTTGATGAATGGAAAGAGCTAAATTTGTCCTGCAGAAGGAGCAAGGTTAGGAGAAAGTCAGACTTTGCATTCTTGTTTGCATCTGCCTGGAGTGGGTACCACTACCTTTAGCTGAAGCGGATGGGGAAGTCTGATTTCATACAAATGACAGTGTAAAATGCAAAGTAGGTGAGACTTGGGCTTCTGCTGAATTTTGCTCTGCCATTGTTTCTCTATCTATAATGGAGCTGCCCTGTTTTGCACTAACATGAGGAAGCACAAGTCCTGCTGCCAGGCTAACAGCCCTTTCCTCTTTTTCTCTGAAAGAACTGCTACCCTTTGAAGAATAACTTTGCATAATTTTCCATAGTTAAAAGGCTGAAACTAAAGAAAATGTATACATTATTTTTAGAAACAAGCTCTCAACCAAATTATGTTCCTGGTACTTTCAGAAGATACTTATTTAAGTACAGAGGGATATCATAGTTTACACAGCTGAAGAGACACGTTAGTATTCAAATACATCTGAGATAAAATAGTAGCCTGAATTTCTAAGATAAACGCATAGACTTACTGCAGTGAAGTTATGGAGCAAAACCTCTGGATTGTATCAGAGGTGTTCTGCTGCCCTAAAACTGGAGCATTGAAAATACTTTGTTTTCCAATGACACCTAAAATGTGCGACATCTCAGAAAAAGTATGATAATTAAAGGAATTTATTTCAATAATAATAGTTTATTATTCATTATAACTGTTTTTTACCTGTTTCTCAGGGAGAAAAATCAACAGGAAACATTTTTTCCATTCTTTCTTTTAGCTTTCCATTAATTTTCTTGATTATAATTAATTCAATTTTCTCTTTTTACTACCCTCATACATTTATTTCTCCAGGTGGAAAATAGCCTGTCTTCTCTAGCTTCCCACCTTCTTTTTTTTTTATTCCCTTTCCTTCTGCCCCTTCCACCCTTTTAAAAGATTTTTCTTTTTATAGGAACATAAATAATAATATTACTTGCCATTTATATTGCAGTTTGCACATTCAAGGTACTGCACTGACATTAAAAATTGAGCAAGAACTTTCAAGAATCTTCTGATTCAGCACTATTTATCACAGAGGAAATGGAGAATTAGAGCCCCTTTCCTCTCACCTCAGTTGCAGGGCAGTAAAGCCCTTCCCAAAATGGTCCCACCTTATCTTTGTCTGATGAATTGCTGTTGGCAGTACTTCAGCAACACCGGAGAGCTCCTGTTGCAAGTGATATATGGATGAATCTGAAGCTCTGTACAACCCTGTTAAACTTTCCTCCTGAAGGAAAGCTATATTCATAAAGAAGAAGGAGGTCAAATACAGGCTACTATATTTTGTTAAGCAGACAACATAGAACAAAGAATGTAAAATAAGAAAGTACTAGCAATATTTATAGGAAGGTATTGCAAATGTAAGGGGGTGGAGGGAAAAAGACTGCTTCCTTTTTTCTCTAATTATTCCAGTTGTATAAAGAATTTTTTTAGTCTATGTGTCTCTGCACTCTCTAAAATAACATTGAAAGAAGATAATTTCAAAAAAGTAAGCAAGAGTGTTAGGAAAACCGTGCTGGCCTGCTATTCCTTTTTATTCCCTCCTTTCAAACCTGTTCAGAGTCTCTCCAGATTATATATGGCACAGATCTGTTCTTTTGTTCATATTAAATCCCATCCCAAAAATGGTGTAGTCTCTTCTTTCCACTGGAAGTAATACATCACTTTACCTGTGTCACCTTTACATTACATTTAAATTTTATGCAGGTACTTACAAAGTAGGAAGAATTTTTAATACATAATCTCAGAACAACTGTCAGCAAATGACTCTTTTTGTGCCAGTACTACATCTTCTGCAACTTCACACTCACACACTCATTATCACCTAGGCATGAGCTTATCATAAAAGAAACCCCTGAAGATTTCTACCACATCCTACCATCAGCAATGTTGCTCCAAGGGCCAAACAGAAAACCATAGGTCCAGTGAGGTCTGTCTCATTCATAATGCTGCCATCTGCAGGCTTCATTGGGTTTAGGACTGTTAATGTTTTTTGCCATATATGCTCAAAATTGATCCCAAGTTCTGCAACAAGAAATTTCAGGATTTCGTTAATTGCTCGCAAGAAAACAACACTTTTACAAAAACCCGTTAGATACCGCAAAACTACAAACAAATGCTTCAGTGAAGATATTGTAGGATGACCTATTTTGTAGTAGGAACATAATGTCCCTGCTACATACTGAGATATATTTGAGAGTCAGGTCTCATACTAAATTGGAATATTAATTTATTAAATCCAATTTTAGGCAGTGAAACAAAAAATGGTCTCATCATTTTTGAGTTAATATTTTTTTTGCTTATATTTAAAACACATATCTAATGCCACATTTAGATATTGAAAAACGTCAATTAACAATAACTGCAGAATTTAAGATACTCTACAACACTGAGGACAGACATATGCTTTAATTCTGGAAAATCTGACAAGAAATGTGTCTTAAGCCTGAACTGCCAAAAGCACTTAAAAATGACATTTGTCCCTTCAAGGCAAGTTCATACTACTTTATACAGTGCTTTATAAGTTTGGGGGGGGAGNGTTTGCATTTAAAAAGTAATTAGTGAGACCCCTGGAAACAGAACAAAATCCTGTCTCATTAAAGGTGATGGGAATACTGGCATTAACTTTGCTGGGGCAAAGCTTTATCTTATAACTTCTGAGAAACACTTCAGCCTGCATGAGCAATCATCCTCCCCGAGATTCTCCAGTAAGGGCAAAGTTAGGTTCAGATTTGCTGCCAGAGTGACTGAGACTGACAATGTGTTAGATCTGTTTGGAAAGCCAAATCCTTATCTTGTTCCACCTCTCTATCATCTTGACCTCAGCCAAAACATTGTATATTAAAAGCTATTCTGCATTAAAATGTGTGGTTTTGGTCAGATTTATGTGGTACACAGATAGGAATATCTCTGAAATCTTGCAGATCACAGTCATATTACAACACCCTTTCCCCAGGGTGAAAACTTCCCACATGGGGAGTTAAATAGTAGGTCTTAGAGGTAGAGATATAGCAGTTATCTATATCAAACAGAATGATCCTGCTGGCTTTAAGGCAGTAGTAGTCGCTTTTGAGTAGTAAAAATTCCAGCTGCCTTCCAATATGCCAAACTAGCAGGATGAATATGCTCATTTTACATTATGCTGAAATAATTACAGACAAATTCTCCTCCCCGCCCCCCCCTCCCCCAATCTACCACAGGTATTTTGCGAGCGATAAAATCAGCCACTAGCATTAGAATGTTAGAATGGTCAACCATCATAAAGAACGACATTCCTCATATAGTTAAATGATCAACTAATTGAAAGTGAAAACAGCTTTCTCAATCCCTTTCCTACTGAAACAAGAGACTTAGCATCTGAAAAATACTAACTCTGTTACTAGATATGCAAAAAAAGATGACTATCCATCTTTATCAATTATAGATATTCCAACGTATGCAGGATAAACACAGGAGAGGGAAACAAATTTGGAAATGTGAATGCAAAACTATTGCTCTGCTGTCATCTAGCGGTGGCACGGTGTGTCTGCTCTACGCCTTAAGGCAGGATGAAACCGTGGACAATTCCGAGGAGAAATAAATGCAGGTTTGGGGGCCGGGAGCTTTGGCTGAAGCTCACACGGCGAGGTTTGCCAGCTCTGCTGCTGTTTCCCTAGTGAGTTTCACTAGCTGGCATAGAAAAGTTAGAGGCACCCCCAGGAATCACGCATGTCGTCTGTGGGATTAGTTTTACCTTCTAGCAAAGGAGGTTCCTCGTCAAACCCGTCAGTATACCCAAGCTGAGAAGGAGTGTCGGGGCTGTACGTTGGCTGCAAAATCTGACCCGTGTAGCTCTGAGGGGACGGAAGCATGTCTGGTGGGACAAAAGCCCCACCTGCAGGTTGCTTTTCTGTCTGGCTCCTAGGACAAGAAACCACAGCCAAACTCATAACTACAACGACAAACATCTTATAGTTACTCACCATGCACCACCTACACTTCATCTGTTTTCAGTTTGGGGAACATGGGGGTTTTCTGGGTACAATCCTCACTGCAGGTAATGAGCTGTTGACCGTGCCTTGCTCTCCATTGCTGCAGCATCCTGTGCAAGCGGGCAGAGCTCCTTGCCAGCCTGCCAAGAACCCTGCAGCCCACCTCATCCACTTCCAGGTATTAGGACTTCTTGCCCAGCAGCCTGGTGACAGCCCTCAGATACGTCCACACTGCTAATGAAAGAACCACACACCCAGATTTCTTTCCTCGAATCTTGGAAAGATCCTGAAGAATTTCCTGCAATATGCACCCTAAATTTCACATTAATAACATGAAGCTCAGTTACTCCTGTCAGGTAAAAAACTTGTAACACCTATACTAATTAAAGTAGAACAAAAATCAGATCCTTTAAAAAGAAAAAAATAACTTACAAGCATTCTGCCTTTCTGAAAGTCTAGATGATGTCTTGAACCTCTTTCCTGTCCCTGCAAGCCCCAAAGCCAGCCCCGGAACTACCATCTGTTGAAGAGGGAAGCTGAAACAACACCCATACTTACTTTCTGCTGTCACAGAGGTTTTTATCTGAGCCGTAGCTGTTGCAAGCTTCTTCCTGGTCCTCTATGGTATAATTAGACTGGTAAAAGTCGAGGTGAAACTGCTCAAAATTTGACATTCTGGTTGGAAGAATGATTGCAAATATCAATAGTCTTTACAACAAGCCAAAATCTGTTTTGAACTGTCCTAAACTTAAATTAAGATAGCAAACTGTAAAGCCACAAGCTCCAGAGAATCTTTCTGTAGAAACTCATGGTAATTTGGAAGTGACAAAAAAGAGACCATCTACTTCCTTTAGCTGTAACAAGAGGAATTAATCTGCTGTTACTGTAAATGACAGTATATATTAATTTAAAAGTGGTATATAAGACTTCCTTTCTTGTCACTGTGACCAAAAATAATGCAATTTTGAAAGAAGATATATATCTTTAAAGTAAATTATTGTTTTAAACAGTTCATTTTCCTACTTTCAATCAAAAATTAGTAACCATATCTCAATGTTTAGAAATTAAGGTTTTAGGAAGTATTTTGGATTTCAAAACCAATTACTATTTACAGCTATTTATATTTTGCAATATTATATCTGACTCATAAAACAATAGAAAAAAGCCAGAATTGTTCACAAAATCTGTGGTTTCTGTTCAAGGACACAGCTGTGGTAGCAGAGAAACATTCTCACTGGCTAGCAACATGACTGGTAAAAGACAGCATACTGGATGTTAAATTGGATTGATGATTGGATGATTTCTTGGTGAAAGAAAACACGTTAAAGCATATCTTTCCTTCCTATTACACCACTTGGCTAGCACTTAGGTAGTTAAACCCTTAAAACCCATAGAGAAATTACATAACCTGACTGATAACCATAGCCATATCCAATTTACTTAGATTTTCATGTGAGATATTCACCTCTCCTAATATTTCCCATTTTTTTTCACTTTTGTCCTCGTTTCCAACCTTCCAAATGCCATTGGCAAAATATACTTTGGACCTCGCAGTTATTCTTAGAGTTATCTCAATATTTATCAAGCACACTCTTATGGGAAAGATCTTTGCAAATCTCTTTGTAAGATAAAAGTGATAAAAATTAGTATTTCATCAGGGTCCTTGAAATGCTGCAAATTAGACTTTCTGATTTTTTTCCCATTATCAGACTAATCTTTGGGGACCTATTTCCTTATTTTACTAGGAGTTCAAAGTAGAAATTTCTCCTATATTATTTTCTTACCTGCTGATCAATTGTGCAGGTTTTCCAGATTTAGAAAAGAAATAATTTTTACATTTTAAATATGAATTAATAGAAATTAATTCTACCAAGCCATTTACTGTGGCTTTATTTGGAATTGCACACCACCTAGGCATTCGTTCAATGAAGATTTCACATGGAGCATGTTTGAAGAAACTTTAGTTGGTAGCTCTACCTCAGTAGTTAAGTTCCAGTAAGTATTTAGCGTCCTTTGCTGTCCTTTGCTGTCACTATACAGAATGAAATAATTGCTTAACCAGATATGGTTAACTCTGTATAACAGAGTTCAGAAAAGATAAGTTTATTTTCCAAAAGAATTTGGAGTTAAGGGTACTTACTTTTTTAAGATATTTGGTGAAAACTCCAATCTGTTGAATTTACATGTTGGGGAAGACCTAAAATATCCTCTTGCTTCAACAGGGATGAGCTTAGTGCTATTTATAAGGTTCTAAATTTGATATTTGAACAGATGCACATGAAGGAAAAAAACCTCACAACCTGTCAATATCAGGGCTAGCATTTAACAAGAGCTAACAACAGTGGGCAGAGAAGGGTAAGAACCTTCAAGGAAAAATGAACAAAATGAACAAATACTGTTCCATATATTACAACTCAATAATCTATATTCCTCCTTAAGTAGGTATGTATGAAGATCTTGGTGGAGCCCTCATTAGCTGAGCTGTTAGACATTAAAACTTTTAACAATGTGTAAAATCACCTGTTAAATTGGTGAGGGTGTGTTCCCAGCACCCAGAGCCCCAGAACTGCTGTGGGATGCTCCGTGGGAACACCACAGCAGAGGGAGGGAGGGAGGGAGGCTGAACACCCTGCTGGGCCGAGTTCCCCTGCTGGTTCAGTGCCAGGGCCCTGTTTTCCAGGCACATCCCCCTGCTCCATTGCTCCTCCAGGAGCTTTCATCCACTTCCAAAGCTGAATCTTGAAGTGCAGTACCCACCACGCCAGGATCAGGGCAAGGAACCTCTGTTCCATAGTCCTGGCTACAAGGAAACTGTAGCACAGTATTGATTTTCAAATAGATTTTAAACTTCAAAGATGACTTTTCAATTTACACCTGCTTTTGTTTGACATACTTAACTAGCCACAACAAAGGCTGCTATTTCCATTTCTTTATTTATTGGGTAGTTTCCCAATAAGCACTTGGGCTGTTAAATTTAAGGAATGGGACATTAAATTATATGTATTATCAGGTAATAAATCTATGCCTCAAGTACATATTCAATCCCGTGATGTTGAAGGCCCAATAATTACATTTCATTAGCAGAACAATGATGCACTGTTAGCACATGACTTACAATACTATAGAAGAGTTATAACATATGTACATTTTAAAATAACTTAAAATGTTTACCAATTTTTGCTCAGTAAGTATGGCCAAGAAAGAGTACAGAAGTAAAGAATGGTGAGAAGAAGAAAAATGTAACATTTGATTCTGCAAATTAAAGGTAATCTAACTACAGTATTTATCACAGCTGTTGTTAAGTATACCTCATGTTCTGCATTTCTAGAGTAACAGATCATGCTTCTACGTCCACCGAGGTGAACTTTCATTTTCAACTCTTAGCAAACTGCTAATCTCTATAATGTCTAATCATCTCTGTTTAGATAATATGGCTTCATCTTGTTTATACCGAATCTGTGGGGTCAGTGCTACAGGATTAACTTCTGTCCGTCAGAAGGTGATCCAAAAATTTCTTTCAGGAACAGAAAAAACTTGATTTGCTAGGGTTTTGCCTTTTTAGTTAAACTATAAAAGTTATTTGATTACTTTTGCTACTTTCTTTCAGATATAGAAATATACATACATCTATACAAAAATTGGAAATAAATATCAGACAAAAAACTTCAGGGAAGGAATTTAAATAGAAAGAAATACAATGAATAGTGCATGGAACAGGTTATAGGAACATGGTCAAATAATACTTTAATAGCCATTTAATTTACCACAGTTAGACAAGAAAGCCACCTTTGAATTAAAACAAAAGTAAAAAATGGAACTTAAAATTGAGCCATATGTATTTCTGTCCTTACATAAAAATATTACATACCTTATGATACATATTATACATAAATTATACACATATATTACATTACTATCCCTGTGTATATACACATATAAATGGACACATAAAATACAAAACCAAAAAATAATATTAGTTGGAAATGAGAAGTAGATGATCAAAAAATAAAAAGAAGGTTTAAGTAGTTGATAGGAAAGTGACTGATAGAAATAAGGACTGCCCAAGTGCATTAAAAGCAGATGAAAAAGTGCTACTGCCATGCTCCTATCAGATGTAAAAATGAAAGTATCAATAAAACAAAAACCAGAAGGATTTAATTAGAAATGCTAAAATCACTATTTTAAAATTCTGCATCTAAAAATTTTAGAAGATATGGATAAAAACTTTCTATTTTGTTGAGTAACAACACAACAGGAATGTTTGGGAAGATCAAAACTAAGTAAACATGCTATCTTGTAAAAGGCTAAATAAGATGCCTTGAGTAATTATTGGCCTGTGCCCATGAGATTGATCCTAGCAAATTATGGGCTCAAATAATAACTAACTGCATTGATGAATCCAATCAACCTGGGCTTTTGGAAACTAGCTCATCTCACAGTAATTAATTTCCTAACAAGATTTGTAGTTGGGAAAGGTAACCACCAATGACCCATATTTATACAAGGCCGTTTACTTTATTTTGGTTCAATAGATATAAAAACATCATTGCTTGGTGTGACACCCTTCATACTGATTAAGTAAGTGCTACCTCATGTGTCTCAAATGTAATTGTGAAAGAGGGGAGGATTTCCATTGATGCCTTAGAGGACAGAAGCTTTGCAAAGATCATCTAGCAGACACTACAGGTATGTCACAGGTACCTGATGTTCAGATATCACTGAGAGACCACACTAGACAAGGCTGCCACAGATGCATTAACATAGAGGAAAAATAAATGATTGCATTTGATGGCATTAGAACAGAGTTTGAATATAACTTTACTTTCTTTGAATGGCAGGTACAAAGCATGATAATAATATCATGGAAGAACTATCAGGGAAGATAGTTTGGATGAGGTCTAATCCTCAAAAATGAAAATGAGAATTGAAGCTGGGGAATGCAAAAAAGATGAAGAAAATTAATGAAAAATGTGAGAATTTCAACAAGAAATTTAAAACTTTTCCTTAAAGTTAACTCCTAGGTTTTCATTTACCTATTTTTTTCCATCTTTCCTGCCATGGAAAATAGATCTGGTGAAAGTGAAATGTCATCAGTTTTCATAAGTTTCATACATTTTCATTTTCAGGGTTTGTTTTTTATGAAATTGGATGATACTTCAACTTTTTTAAACTTTCAGGTGAACATTTTTTTGAAAAAAAAAAAAAATTAAATGAGGTTAAATGGGAAAAGATAGAAAAGACTATGGAACTCTGGCTTTAGACTCAGCTATGTAACCCTACATTTATGACTCAAAAGTAAACTGATGAGTATGGCAAATCCATTATAATAATTAGTCAATTATCCTATAGTTTTTTAAAATGTAAAAATTGATCTTATTAAGGATTAATTCAGCAAGGCTTAAACTTAATTACTTACATTTACAGGTCCCATTAATAATTTTTTTAAGTGGACATTATGAAAATGTGCTCCTAAAGAAGAGAGGAAAATTTAATTGCAAAGAAATATACCATTTACTATTAAATAAGGTTTTTTTACCAAATTAATTACTTACATTACATAAAGTGGCTGCTTAGTGAATTTTATGTCTCAGACACGTCTATTGTAAGAAATGAATTCTCTCTTGTCTTCAGAGGTGATCTGCAGAGGTTGGATAAGATGCAAAGAAAAAAATAAAGTGAAATCCAAAACTATTAGTGTTTTCTTCATTATGCTTAACAAGTTTGCTAGACTTGAACAAACAAGTGAGAAGTTACAGGTTCCTGCATGAATAATTGTACCTATCAATACCCATTACAAATCAAACACACAATTCCCCTGCTAGTGATTATTAGGAAAAGACAGTAAAACAGAGGGCATCTTTATATCACTGCATATATCTGTGATTCACTGACAGGTCGAATATTGTAAGCAGTTCTAGCTGTGCTCCCTCAGGAATTATTTGGGAGGATGGAGACATGCTGAGAGAAGAGCAGGGGGCTGTGAGTGGAACAGGCTTCATGTAACAACAACCAGGTCAGATCCTTGGGCTGGAGAAGCAATGATTAATTGGGGTTTATGAAACTATGGGACAGGGACTGGTGGGGAGGGGAAAGGCTGTTGCCTCTTTCTTCTGTAAGACAAACAAAATTCACAAGGTGTTCAAAACTAGGAAAAAAAGGGTTCATGGGTGGCAGACTGCTGGAAATCCATGTCAAAGGAAGTTATGCATGTTAAATTTATATATGGATGTGGAACAAATCCATGAAAGTTAAAACAACCAAGAATTACTGAATGCATAGAAACAGTATGCAGCTCAAGAAGCCAATAAACAAGAATTAGTAGAAGACTAGAAAAATGTTCGTGGGAAGAATTCATGGTCATCTTTGTGTATTCAATCATTGTCATTGTTAAACAGGGAGTTCCTGTTTCGACTTATATGACTATTCAAATCCTTTATCTTTGTGAAGGAGGAAAGCAACACAAATGATTACACATTCAAATCTAAGAAAAGTGAAGAAACTCACTGCATAAGACTACAACATCCTTAATGATACATGGGCTGGATTTTTTGACTTCCAACAATTACCAAAAGACTGGTTTGTATGACTTCAGTGACAACTTTCCTTCCACTCAGCTTTTACTGCTGATTGGAATCCTTGTTCTCCCTCCTCTGTTGTGAGTTACCTGACCTCCAGCTTCCGATTCATAATATATACCTTCCCCATCCAGACCTTTTTTCTATCAGAAGCACCAAAAAACCAAAACCAAAATCAAACCAACCAATCAACCAACAAAACCAGAAAAAAAACCCAAAACAAACAAAAAATCCCCTTCAGATGAAGGTTTTTTGATATATGAACCACACATAATAGCTGGTTCTCAGGTTGATTCTTTGGTATCTGATAAGCATGAGTGATGTTTTCATGTTTTGCTCAGTGTAGGTACTTACACGATTTCTTACCTCCTAGTAGTTGCCTATTTTCATGAAATTTGTAGAAACCTTATTAGCATTAAGAGCTCTCCCTCTCTGTTCAACATATTCAGAATTACCCACCAAATTCAAAATTGTTGTGGAGAATGCCAAAACAGGTAGATAAGGGGCATGGTGCAGCAATATTTTGTCCTTAAGAAATAAAGGTTAGTATGTAATTGAAAAGATAGCAATAAATAAATAAATAAATAAATCCTAATTAATTTATTTTGTATGTAATAAAAAAGATAGCAATAAATAAATAGTTATTTATTTATTTTTGTTTGTTGTGTCACTCTATAGCAGTTTCAAATCTTCCTTTTCTTGTGGGGAATCAAAGTATAGAGGCATATAAAATGCAGTATGTATTTACACTGCAAGAGAACTCAATTTGAAAAAAATATAATTAAGGATATAGAATAGAAAATTTGTTTCTTGAAGTACACTTGTTTGAAGTAGAAGTATCTAATTATATTGGCTTATCCTTGCATTAAATAAATTTTCAGGAATACTGAGCCAACAGTCAATGTACAGAAAATGCAATTTTTAAAAAATTTTGTTGTTGTTGTAGGACTTGCTCAATAGAATATGAAGGGTTTTATGCAGGAAGTAGGTATCATCACTCATATACAACTAAAAACAGAGCTTAGGCAACCTTATTAACTATTTATTTAAACAATCACAATAAAAATATTCAACATTTCAGAAATGTGTTGCATGTCTGCTTTTCATGGGCTTCTTGAAGTAACAAAACTGCAACACTGCATCCAGCATAAACATATTTATTATTCCAAAATTGAACTGGGAACTGGGAAGAGATATGGCAACATTTAAGAAAAAAAGTTTCTTCTCTGTGGAAGTCACAAAGCTCCTAAGGACAACTGTAATTATTTCTTTAGAATAAGCAGATACAGATTGTGTAAGCTATAAATGTTTCAAAAGTGCAGTTACAGTACTTTGTGTCAATAATCTATGGATCACAAATCGCCTTAGGGGAATTTTAACTCCACAAAGTGAGTTTTACTTTTTTGTAAAAAACACATAAATGAATTTGGCGTCCTTAAACGGACTTCTCAGGCAAAATTTCAGCTTCTTGTCTGTGCCCAGAGTAATTATATACATACCAATATAGCCAGGCTTGGGGCCAGATGAAAAACAGAAAAAAAAAATTGGTGATTTGTAAAATTTGCAGTAGATCTGTGGATATATTTGCTGCTTTATATGATTTTACCTATGTAGTGGTCTCATAGGACAGAAATGTTAAACTAAGAGAAACTCATAGATTAAAAGTCTATGTTGCCTGTTTTGCTCTGACAGAAGAGGAGGAAAGGAGAAAGGAAATAAATTCAAGTCTTGGAAATAAACCTAAATCAACAGGGAAACATTTACTATTAATTAAACTGGGCATCCTGATGAATTTCTATTTGGCTGAATATATTTTGACCTTGCCCAGACGTCAGACAATGCTGCAAATATCCCACAGGCTACTACTGGGAAGGAAGGGGATAGAGGCACAAGATCTATTCCCTTGAGTGGCCAAATCTGTCGTTGCAGGCAGATTTCCTGGGCCCAGCCCAATTCAAACAGGAAAAGGATATATGAGCCACATTTGTTTAGAAGCAAATTCCACACACTCTTAGAATGCTGGATGCCAAAATGGAGTGGCAGGGATCTGTGAACCCAGGATTCATCCCAGCCAAGGTCATCCAGGGCGCAGGCTTGTTATGACACAGAGTGTACACTCAGTTGTAATCCAAGCAACAGATTAGTGCCACAGTCCACACTGTGATTAAAGGCCTTATATAAAGACCCTGCTGCTTATAAATTTGCAGACTCTTAAGTATCTGAGATGAGACTCCCCATATGTTTTATTTTCAAGGTGAATTAAATTCAGTGAAAAAAAATGCTAACTGTTTTCTGAGAAACATTTTAGAAATAACTAAAAAATATATGGTTTATAAAATTAAAAGTATTTGATCAAGAATGAAAATGAATAAGCAGTACAATGCAAATTATATTTCTAAGTAGGATCTCACTCCTAATGTTTTCAGATGTCCTAGATAGCATTTCCTTACCCCAGGTTTTATGTGTTGTTACTCTATATCACAGTAGCCATTGTAAGATACAGATACAGAAACAAGAAGAAACCTACTGGCTAGAAGCCAACAGGAGACATTCCACCAACAGGGAGCCAAAGTAATTTTTTTCCCTCTCAACACAGAAAAGATTGTCAATGGAATAAATAAAAGAAAGTAAATACTACAACTATACTACAACTACAGATGTAGAAACATGAGAGTCAAAATTTGAAAAGGTGAATTCTTTTGGAAAATGCTTGTTAAAATGATTGTTCTCTACTGTTATCCTTATTCTAGCATTAAGATAAGTAAAGAGAAAAAAATTAAAAAACAGTTTGGCTGAGATAACTAAGAAAGGAAAAAATGCAAAAGTTGATATGATCTACTGAAGTGCTTGCTGCATTCCAGTTTACTCCTTTTAAAACTCCTTTCTGAAAGATAAAAAGGAAAAGACTCTAATATATTGTACTATTAAGTGATTCTTATTTATTGACACAGAATGAAGAAATATGCAGAAATATATAATGTAATTTTGAAACAGAGGCATTAATTTATCAAGCTGGAAGAGTCATAGAATATAGATACTGCTCTCTCACAGGAAACTAATATAGACCAAAAAGTTAAGCACAATGGTTCAGAAGATGTGTATCCTTCTATTGTCATTGAAAATAAAAAGCAGGAATACAATTATCATTCAGAAGATGCTGTGTTTTGAAAATCAAATCTTCAAAGCTGTCCTTTTGGAATATTTTTAATACATATGTCCACTATGAACAATTCTTTCTCTTCTGCTCAGAAATATTTTCTTTACTTGCAACTCTTTTCAAGCAATAACCATCAAAAAGATTTTAATTGCCCTTTTTCTACAGCTGGATGGATCTAGCTTTCTAACACAGTCAACTTAATGAGAGAGAAAAGCAATTAAATTTGGGATTAATGACCTTGGCCTGATCTATGTCTGGAGGGAACTGAATCACAGCAAGGTACATGGATTGTGTTCCTCCAGACATGGTTCACATGCCTAAATGACCTCTGTTGTCATCCTCAGGACTGTCTCGGTCATTGGGACCTCATTTTTAAACAATAAAGTGCTAAATTATCTTTTCTGTTTCCAAAACTAAGCTCTTAAGAAGAGATGGCAAGCAAATGGAACTAAAGAGGATATAACAAATATAAAATGATGAAAAGAAAAATGATGAAAAGGATGGAGGTTGGAATTCTTCATGCTGGAAAAAAGGAAAGGAGACATGATTGAGGGCAAGAGGAATGCACTGGAGGCCTTGCCTAAGCCTGTGTGTTCCCAGAAGTAGCAGCTCCTGCTTTGGTGCAGAAGGAAAAATACTGTTCTGGGCAAAGCATTTATCCCATCCAGAAAGGCATTTTCTTATGTTCTTACTGTTTGCAGCTACAGTTGTAAGTTATCCTAAAGTATACACTTAATCAATGGAAAGAGAGAGGTGAGCCAGGTCTGATGAGTTTTGTAAGGTCTTTTTCTATTATACCTGTGTAGAAATTGAAGTGAGGCCATTTTTTAATGGATAATGAAATTAGCCATATTAAGCTGTATATACTGTCTTTGATTTTTTCGACTTTAAGAAAGGCTGGTGTTCCCATCAATCTCCATCCTCCTGCTACCCCTGCACAATGTATTACAAAGTATGCATTGGGCTGCCAGAGGTTGGACCAATGTTTCCTTGAGAGAAAAACCTAGCAGCTCCCAGTCCACTAAAGCTGAGAGGTATGATATGGTTATGAGGGCAGCTGGGATGGTGGGAAGTTGATGATGAAATATGGCTTTTGCCCTACGCAAGCCCATCAGATATGGGTTCTACATGGGCAACTGCTTGCTAAGTACCCAGGCCAAGAAGTCACAGGCTGGCTAGCTTTCCTTTTTCTAGGAAACTAGAAACTTTTAACATTTTGTTTACGTATTTTGTCTATTTTGTAAATGTCTTTTAACATTTTGGAGAATTTATTCTCTAAATATCCTAGTTTTATTGTTCCTATACTCTGGAGTTCCTATATTTAGTCAGAAACTTCTTGAAGCTGGCAGCACCAAACCAAACACTAGTTTTAGGAAAATGTTATTTCTTTGCTAGGCTGTCATGGGGAAGTACTGAGTCCCTGAGAAACCCATACTGAGGGAAGTGGAACGACTGCAGTATTGCATTCCCACAAATATTCCCAGTTAATGTAATTGTTTTATAACTACTAAATGCAAAGAAAGGGTTAACCTCAGCTAGAACATGGGCAGGAGAATGGAATGGATCCAACCACAGAAGAGGAAAGACCTGAGGTTGGGGGAAAAGGAGGACATGACATTATGCCATAGCATGCCATACTTCATGTGGCATACAAAGACATTTTGTTACAGCACAAAGTCAGGGAAATCATAAAATGAGGACATAGCAGACATCTGCCTTGGAAAGAAGCCAAATGGACTAGATGCTGCAGCAGACAGCGACTGACTTATTTACAGCAACAACAAAGGAAATACCTATTTCCTTGAAGAGCTTAGAAACAGGATTTGATCAGACTTCAAACAAATCAGGCCAAAAGGCCTAGGTCTTAAGAAAACCTAAAAGATGCCAAATGCTCAACAGGCTGGAATCGTTCAGAAATTGTCTTTTGAAGGTGGAGCTGGACCAGGGCCACTTCACAGGATTGCTGTCAATATAAACTCTAAATACATGAGCTCATGGAAACAGGGGGAGTAAGTTCCCCACCTGCTTTCAAACCTGAGCTTGGGAATCATTGCTTTTGATAATGTAGCTGCAGCCTCTTATAAGAAGCTGGGATTGTCAAAAACCTTGCTGAAGTTGAAAGTAAGCTGGATCCTCTGTTTTTTTCTTCTGTATTCATTCGGGGCAAGTAGTCTGTGAAAAGACAGATTTCCAACTTGTAATAATAACTTTTTCCATGGATCAATTTTTTTTTTTTTTTT
>VXBB01006885.1:955553-990316 GCA_013399915.1 Illadopsis cleaveri
ACTCGGCCAGACAGCCCTCGCTGGCGTCCAGGTGTGAGAGGGACACATTCCTCGTTGGTAGAATTGCCTTGCTAAGGTTTAGGGCTTGACGTGTTTCAGTGATCTCAGTTCTAGGGGCAGGTTAACAAAGCTTGGAGAGAGGGGTGTGCTGTTAGTAGTGGACACAAAGAATTCACGGGCCAGAAAGGTATCTGACAGAACTCCCAAGATAAGGAAGGAACTAACAAAGCCAGTGTGCTGAAATCGGCTCTAGCTGGGTAAAAAGGTAATTCTGGCAGGGGGAGATCACGACCACAGACCCAAGAAACCCACCGACTCAAAAGAAAGATTCTATGCTGGCTAACTAGCATAAGAAGTAAGGAAAACATTTAACCAACAGAATACTAATTAACAGATAACTATGTAACTTTTAGGCAGTGGGTATTAATGCCTTTGTTTGATAAAATGTATCAATAGTATAAAGTTTTGATAGTTGTTTGCTGGCTTTGCAGATTTTCCACTAAGTGCCCCTTTCTCCACAGAAGTGTATATAAATAAAATACTGGACTTTTGTGTGTGGATTAGCTTCTTGCACACTGTAGCATCCTTTTCTGCTGTCTGCTTTCTCCTTATGATAACTGAGTCTCTAGGTAATGGCTCTATATTCATGTCATGCTTGTGAAGAATGATGTCCTTAATGGCCCCCTTAATCTAGTTCTCTTAATCCTTAAGTTTAGTAGTTTCACAAATGTGAAACTGTAAAACAAAGTTTTCCGGCTCCCTATGTACATAAGAACATAGTACCTTTCACACACTTTCCAGCATAGTTCATGATTGTTTAGTTATTAAAAAATACATATGTCTATATGACTAAAGTGAAATGCTGACATTTTAAACAATTGTGACAATTGAAGTTTTTATGTCTCTGTTCAACCTGTGGTTCTGGAGGAAAATCATTAAAAGAATTAATTTGGTTTTTTAAAGGCCAGGTCATACGGTATATAGAGACTGTAACCTTGATTTATGAAAAGAAAATTCTGTTTTTCAGGAAAAATTAGATATGTCGACATATCCTGTGGAAAGCATTAGAAACTTCAGTATTATAGCTCACGTGGATCATGGCAAAAGTACACTAGCAGACAGATTGCTGGAAATTACAGGTAAGCATTCTCATTTTATACTGCCTATTCTTGACATGGAAAGTGGCATTTTAAGTTTCTGTACCTTTGATTATTACTAAAATTTCTAATATTTTTTGCTCTTCTAGTGTTGCTTGTGCTTTTAGGCCCTCAGTTGTGTAGTGTTACAGATATATGGACTTTGTGGTTGAGATCTGCCTATGCGTAGGCATAGGGAAGTAGGCATAGTTCATTTAAAGAAGTACATATTTTGGAAAGAGACTGAAAAGGAGTTTACTGCCTTGTTCAAGCTGTCATTCCAAGCAGTCATTCATTAAACCAGTACATGGCAAGTTTATGATGTTTACTGCCAGTGGTTAGGGTGGACTGAAGGGGTGGGACTATCATGGCCTGGGAGTTCTGGACTCTCATTTAAGGATGAGCGAAACAAAACCAAGGAGAGAAACTTCTGATCAAAGTTTTTTCCTATGATTACCTCCCGTGTATTACTATGAGCATTTTTGCCTGATGCCTGTAATAGAATGGGATTTTGAGTTCAGGTCTGTCACTCTGTGCTAATGCTCGTCTGGCACTTGAGATTGGACTTAGAGCTGTGGGCCACTCCTCTCCAGTGATAGGTGGGGAAATTTCTTTAAGTATCAAAATTCAAGCGAATTTTTGCTGCTTCTTAATCTCTTAGATGATGGGGTTTTTTCTGCTTATTCTGGATAGGATTTTATATAACTTTATCCTGGAAACGTTATTTGACAAATGTAAAGAATTGATGCACAGTTTTGTTTTTGATTGAAAATCTTGGTTTACCTTACTTGTATGGGAAAGCTTAATTTGCTCTTGGTTAATTCTTAATTAATGGCATTTTCAAGATTTATGTAGTAAATTAGTTAATATAGTGCTTTTTTTTTTCTTTTTTGTAGGAACAATTTCTAAAACTGACCGTAATAAACAAGTGCTGGATAAACTACAAGTGGAACGTGAAAGAGGAATTACAGTTAAAGCCCAATCTGCATCTCTCTTTTACAATCATGAAGGCATAAACTATCTCTTAAATCTTATTGACACACCTGTAAGTTAAATGTAAACAAATCTGAATGTCTTTATAGTTAAAAGTAGATTTCTGGCTTGTGTTTATTCAATTCCTCTTTTATAAGAATGTGAACATACATACAAATAAAAACAAGGTAGTACAGAAATCTGAAAAGACTCTGGAAATACTTGAAATTGTAAACATTTGTTTTCTCCACAGGGCCATGTGGATTTCAGCTATGAAGTATCACGGTCACTATCTGCCTGTCAAGGTGTCATACTTGTAGTGGATGCAAATGAGGTGTAGTACTTAATTCTTATTTCCTGTTTAGTATTTTAGTATTTTCTTAAGCTAGAAGGGAAACTAGGTGGTGGGTTTTTTTCAGTTTTTCCACTAATGTATTTGCTTCTGGTCTATCTCCATAAAAGTATTAGGTTTCAGAAAGAGTAGTGGGAGTTTAAAAATTATCTACAGATAGATACTTGTATTGACAGATACCAGAGTTCCATGACATAGCAATAATAGCACAGAATCGATTAGTGAAGAATCAGATCCTATTTTTTAGGGAATATGAATTCTGTAAATGGCAGCCTGGAGGACTTCTAGCTATTGTACTGACACCCATTTGAGTATCTTCAGTTAACAGACTAGAATATGAGGATTATTAAATCATGATTTTAAAGGTGGGCACATTATCATCAAAGTACTTTGTGAGAACTTTTTCTATGGCATATTTATGATTGTATTGTAGAAGGGTCAAATGAGTGCTACTGTTTCCCATGTTATATCAAAAAACCCCAAATCAAACTGAGTAACTTTTAGTGGTTATGGACATTTGTTCCTTCTTAGCTTGAGGGGCAAGTGGACTTCCTAAGTAAGCCTCAGTAATAAATGTGTTTCCTAAATGTACTGGGGCTTGGTGTTTTTTTGTTGTTGTTTTTATGTCACATTTAAATATTATGTGATTACTTGGTAGTCTGTATTTGTCCTTCAGTCAGAATGCTTACAAACTCAACATTCTCATTATAATTTTTAATAAGTGTTCTTATTGCTACTTTATATTGCCTAGAAAGTTAGGCCCATATATTTGCAGTGACTATCCCCATATAAATAATCTTCCACTTGATCTGTTCTGAGCCAAGGCAAGGCAAGAAGTAGCTTGTTTTCCCCCTTCTCTAACCCCCCCTACGTCCACTTCTGCCCTCTCTGATCCAGTTGTGATATTACTGCTTTATAGTCTCATTCATTAGCATCTTTATCTCTTTGTTGTCCCTTGTCTGGTACTTGGATCTGGAAAGGAATCTTCCTTTCTTCTAATCAGAGCTATTGGTTTTGCCATCCTTTTGAAAGAAATGTGAGGTACAAACTTTATAATTTGTTTTCTTTTATAAAAGTAACTGTATGGTAAGTTGAAGGTATGTTCCTGCTCTGTGGAGTAAGTTATAGTCTTATCACCATCATAAGCATCTCTTTTTTTTTGTCAGAGTCCATTTGTAAATAGTTTATTGAGAACTAAAAGGTCTATTATTTATTCTGAATAGCCACAATTATAGCATGCAGAAAAATATATACTTGGTGCATAATATGAGCATACTGTGGTACCTATAAATAACTCCATCAAAGTGGTCACAGATACAATATTTTTGCTTTGTTTAATTATTTTCAAATTACAAGAAATTATAATTAGAAAAGCTGTTTTCTTTCTCAGTGGTTGCATGTAATCAATCACCTTTTATTTATCCATCTCCTAAATGAAAGATTTGATAGAATAGCAAAATAATCTTAAATCATATAGTATGCCTCAAAATACTTCTCAAAACCACACCAAAACTGAGGACGTTTCTGTGTTAAACTTTATGATGTTATTTTCTAGGGTATTCAGGCTCAGACAGTGGCAAACTTTTATCTCGCCTTTGAAGCACAGCTTTCAATAATTCCTGTCATAAATAAGGTAATAAAGTTTTTAGTGTTTTCTATTAAATGGTTGGGTTGTTTAAATGTGCATAGGGCTGATCAGAAATGTAGCTTCAAAGAGAAGTATATAACAAAGAAAGTTTTTTATTATAATATTTAGAGGATTTAGATATAACATTACTAGAATGTAATAGGAATTTTCTGTATTTGCTCTCTGTGTCAAATTTTACAGTAACTGTGGTGAATTTTTTAATTTCATGAAATACATTTAGGTATTTGAAAAATGTAGCACTTAAGTACATGCTGATTGGTGGACTTTACAGTGTTGGTTTTATGGTTGGAATTGGTGATGTTAAAAGTTCATTAATAATGAGGAAATGCCATGAGTAGGAACTCAATATTTAAAAAGCAGAGTCTTCGTTTTAAATGAAATTCAAGTGTTATTTTCTGTACAATTTGAGGGCTGTGTTATTGGAATCACAAGATTAATTACTGCTCAGCTTATGTTAATTGCTCTTTGTAGATTTATATTGTACTTAATATGTGATCCTAGGTAGCACTCAATGATTTCAAATTACTTTGAAAACTAAAGATTTTTACCAACTCTTGGACAAAGGTGTTTTTTCTAACGAAACAAGCCAAAAACTAGACTGGTTACAGAGGAGATCCTCCCTGAAATCAAGGAAGGAAAACTTTATAAAATGAATATTGATCTTTTCCCTAAAGATGGACAGTATTTACTCATGAATACATAAAGGTTCTTTGTTGTACTTTTGAAAGCTACAGTACTGGATGGTGTGGGAGATGTGATTGCTTGTATATTTAGCAGTTTGTTGTTTTACAGATTGACTTGAAAAATGCAGACCCTGAAAGAGTTGAAAAACAAATTGAGAAGCTGTTTGATATTCCTACAGATGAATGTATAAGGGTAAGATCTCTAAGTTTTATAACATGGCTATAACATGGCTGATAATACAACTTTGTAACTAATGAATTACATGTGCATATTGTAAATTAAGAGAGTGCTATCTGTCTGCCTGTTCTTGTCTGACATAAGAATTTCTTTAAAGTTTGTCTCCTGTAAGAGTGGAGAAAATAACTTTCAGCTAAAAATTCTAGTATATTTTAAGGAGTGGAATCCGAGATTTTGAATTATTTCTCACTGTCAATCCACAAATGGTTTTCATTTCTATCATAAAAATAATTGCCATTCACAAAAGAAAAAACATTATTTCTTAGTAATAGCATTCTGGAGTGTCCTTTTGAGTGCTTTTGTGGGTAGTACTATCTGTGGCCACCTAAACTATTTAAGTAAACATGACACTATTTAATTAATAAGTGTAAGACATATCTTATAAAATTATTGTTGGATTTGTTTTAGGTTTCTGCTAAACAAGGAACAAATGTTGAAAAAGTTCTTCAAAAGGTCATTGAGAAGATCCCACCGTAAGTCTGTATTTAATTATGTATCTAATTAATCTTATAAAGTAATTAGAAAATCATGTGTTGCATTTGGCAGTAGTTTTATAATTGATACGCATCTGATTTAGAGAAAATACTTTATAGAGAGATGTAGGAGAAACAGAAGGAAAATAGTGACTTGCACTTAAACAAGAGAGGTGAATGGATCACCAGCGAGGCTGAAAAGCAGTGGTATGTTTTCTTCATTTCTGTCTTTACCAGCACTGTTTGGCTTTAGGCCTGGGGAACAAAAATGCAGGTTGATGCACAGACCCACTGTCAGCAAAGAAGGAGATGGTATGTGAACTGTTACAGGAGCCTCACCCCTGCACATGCATGGGCCCTGACAGTATCCACCTGAGGATTGTAGGAGAGCTGCCTGTGTCCGGTCAAAGCTGCTCTTTGTAATCTTTGAGGAGTCATGGAGATCAGGGGACATCCCAGAAGACTGGAAGAATCCTAATGTCCAGTTGACAAGAGCTTAAAGGATCCAGGAGTTTACAGGCTCATCAGTCTTTCTGCAGTCCCTGGAAATGGTGTAGAACAAATCCTCCTGGGGGCTGTCACAAGTCAGATGAAGTCAGTGATTGGGAAAAGCGAGCAGGGATTTGCTAAGGGCATATCATGCTTGACAAACCTGATCACTTTCTACAGCAGAGTAACCTGCTGTGTAGTGTGAGTGGTGGACACTGGCCACCTGGATTTCTCTCTACCTGGATGTTTAGGGTTTTTGATAAGGTTTCTCACAAACTCCTGGAGAAACCACTGTGTTATTGTCTGGAGTGGTGTGAGTGGGGAACCATCTGACAGGCTGCCCCCAGAGGGTGGTGGTAAATAGCCCCTTTTCAGACTGGCCACAAGTAGGGTCTGCCAGGGTTCAGCACTGGGCTCAATGCTGTTTCGTATCATCATAAGTGATCTGGAAGTTGGGATGTGTACCCTAATGAAGTTTGCCAGTCATACCAAACTGAGAGGGGAAGTAGACATTTCAGAAAGGGGGAGCAACTTTGCAGAAAGACCTGGATATGCTGGAAGAGTGGGCTAACAAGAACCTTATGAAATTCAACAGAGGCAAAGGTCATGCACCTGGGAATACATAATTCAGGAGTGTGGCACAGGCTGGAATCTGCCTAGCTGGGGAGCAGCTCTGTAGAAATGGACCTGGAGGTCTTTGCGAACAACAAAGTCAATATGAGTAAGCAGTGTGCTGCTGCAGCAAAGAAAGATAACAGCATGCTGAGTTGCCTCAACAAGGACATCACCAGCAGAGATGAAGAAGTCATTATGCCACTCTGCTCAGTGGTGTTCAGTTTTGGTCCCTGCTATGCAGAAAATGTGGACAGGCTGAAGAGGGGCCACAGAAGGGCCACAGAGATGATTGGAAGAATGGGCAGCCTGCTCTTTGAGGAAAGGCTGAGAAAAATGGACTTGTTCAGCCTTGGGAAAAGAAGGCTTAAGGGAGACTTTTTGTTGTGTTCTGGTATTTAAACAGTAGCTACAAAGAGCCATTGGAATAATCTCCCCAGGAAAGTGGTGGATCCCCCACCATTGGACACTCTCTGATTTGTTTGGGCAGGGTGCTGGGCAATCTTCTTAAGCCTGTGTTTTTGCCAAGAAAAGTTGGATCGGGTGATACTGGAAATCCCCTCCAACCTGATATGATTCTTTGGAAGTGTTTGGGGTGGGTGTGCTTGTTCTTTCAATACTGAATGAAAACACACCGCATAATATTGTTTTAATTTTTTTTGTTGACAGACCCCAGTGTAATACTGCTGATCCATTGAAAGCCTTAGTATTTGACTCTACCTTTGACCACTACCGAGGTGTCATAGCTAACATTGCGCTCTTTGGAGGGGAGATTGCAAGGGGACAGAAAATTGTGTCTGCACACACAAAGAAAAGATATGAAGTTAATGAAGTTGGAATTCTGACTCCAGATGAACAGCCAACACATAAACTGTAAGTAAAAACTTGTTACAGTGGAACGAATCATATATTGGGGTAAGCTACAATATCCTGCATTTCTGTTTGATTTTTGCTTTGAGAGGTAAAGACTGGGAGATGTCTAGGTTTTTGTTCTTGTTCTTTGGTGGTAGATTTTTTTATAATTACTATTTGCAATTTAATGCTCTGTGTGATTTTTTATTTTGGGCACACTGAGGCAGAAGGTTTTAGGGAGTTCTTTTTGGGCATTGCTGTGGGAGGAATCCATTTTCTTCTGTAGTACATGGAACAGCTGGACAGCTAGGTGTTTAAAATCTAGTATTCGATATTCTTGTTCAGCTGTCCAATTTATTTCTAGGAACTGCCTTGTTTGAGAGTGGAAGGGAATGGGGCTTCACCTTAGTTATTGCTGCAGCATATTTTGAGGGTGGAAAACTTAAAATCCATGAATGCAACAGCTTCCAGAAACTGGCTTCTCAATGGCAGCAGTGGGAAGAAAATCAGGTACTTAGAATTAGTGGAGAAGTTTTTACCAGTTTGCGTCCGAATACACATTAATGACTTCTCAGGTTACATTACTGTGTCTGGTGGGTTGAACCCAGCTAGCAACCCAGCCAGCCCCTGTTCACTCCCCTAGCAGCATGAGAACTTAGGAGGTACTTGTGGATTGAGATAAAGACAGTTTAATAAACGAAGGAGAAAAAAAAAAGGAAATAAAAACAAGTGATGCAAAGACAGTCAATACATTATTCACTACCTCCCACAAGCAGACTGATGTCCTGCTAATCTACAAGTAAAAGCTACCTTGTAAAGACTGCACTTCTTTGTTATTGCTAAGCATGATGTTCTGTGGTATGGAATGCCCTTTTGGCCAGTTGGGTGTGGTGTTCTGGCTGTGTCACCTCCCAGTCTCTTGCCTACCCCCAGTCTGTTTGCTTGCAGGGGCACAGTGAGAAACCGAGAGGGCCTGTTCAGCAATACCTAAACATTGGTATGTTATCAACACTTGTTTTAGTCACAGTTCCAAAACACAGCTTCATACAGGGCTGCTTTCTTCAAAGTTACTCCAGCCAAAACCAGTACACTGTGCTTTACTCAATATTTACCATGTATTCCCCTGCCATTAGCATAATGTGCTGATGGCAAGTGTTTGTCTAGTTTCATCCTCCTAGCATATGAAACTTGCTGTGCTGGCAGCTGGGAACTGTTCTGGTTTCTTTGTCTTAGGAGCTTCTCAAGGGTCTAGCTCCAGCTTTTAAACTGGGAGCAACACAGTATTCAAAGTCCAGGATCAGGAACAATGTACTGTTCAGCTATGAGTTGAGACTGTTTGCAACTCAGAGGTGAAACAACTTAAATCTCACTTCTGGACTTTGGATGTCGGCTTTTAAGGTGGTGATTTATTTGAATTTCTAGCTGGGCTAAATCAAGTAGGAAAATAGTAGAAATACTGCTAATGCCAACAGTCATGTCCATATAATAACAATTTTATTTAGCTATGCAGGACAGGTGGGGTACCTGATTGCTGGAATGAAAGAAGTAACGGAAGCCCAAATAGGAGACACACTGTTTTTGTATAAACAGCCAGTGGAGCCTTTGCCTGGCTTTAAGTCAGCGAAGCCAATGGTTTTTGCAGGTGAGGAGTAAATCAATATAAAGTGGAGTTACTTTTTTTTCCAGTGGCAAGAGTAAGGGCTGTTAAAAGAAGACATGTATATTAAGAGTTGGGAAGATTAGAATTTTAGCTGAGGTGCATCACTTATGCAGATTTGTGTGTTTTCTCTGTCACTGAACAGGATTAGTAATTAATGCTGACTGGTTTTATATGAATACAAGACAAACATGTATTTTTGCCTGTGATTATTGTTTCTAATGCCAGTAGACTCTTAATAGCTGGAGAAGAAGGGTTGAAATTAAAAAAAGTATAAAAGAGGGAATTCTTCATCTGGATAATCAGGTTTCTGGAATTATTGTGTTGGTTTTTCTTCTTTTAAAACTTAGCAGCTGTTTCATTTTTGTTAAACATGGTAAACTGCCGGAGTTAATACTCAGAATGATCCTGTAAAATATTTGACTTTTTGAGCTTGAATAGTTCCATTGAGCTGTTGCCACTAGCTTCAGTAACTACTACAAATGCTACAGAAGGTGGCATTAGAAAAAAATTCTGTAAATAATTTTCTAGACTTGTTGTGAAGCAGTGTGTAAAACTCACTTGAACTGTCTCATGGAGACTAGGCAGTCTCTCAGTGAGTGTTGAAAAGTGTAATCTTGTAAGTAATGTTTTTGTGTGCCTGTGTGTTGCTTCTTGATGTAGATGACATTTTCTGAACATGCAAGGATGTGTAAAGTGATACAGTAGAATCTGTTTCAGGCAGTAGTTATACAAACAGATGTTTTTATTAATTTCAAAGAATAGAGAAATATTTGCAACTTCGAAATGATGCTTTTTATTTTTCACTCACTCTTAGCTTTGAGGGAACATCTGAGTGAAGTCTGTACATCTACACTGCAAAATAGTGGTTATACTCAACTGTGAATCTTCCACAAATGTGAAGGATTAGATGAGTACAGTAATCCTACCATTATGGTTTAGATGTTAATTCTGAGGTAATCTGAAACATTTTTATGTTTTGACTAATTTTTTTTTGAGGAATAAAGAATCCTCAGGTTGTTTTTCACATTTAAAACCAGATGGAACAGAAAGTAACTATTCCTGATTTCATTATACTGTTAACTGTTAGTGGCATATTTGTAAACCATGTACACAGTAGCTCAAGCTCTCTGACACATCACTTCTATTTAATATATTTTGACAGGAATGTATCCTATAGATCAAACAGAATATAATAATCTGAAAAGTGCTTTGGAAAGGCTGACATTGAATGACTCCAGTGTAACTGTTCATCGTGACAGTAGCCTTGCCTTAGGAGCTGGATGGAGGTGAGGTTTTTGTGCTGCTTTCATTTTTAAACTGTTCATAAATTGAGAATGCATTAAGTAAACTGAAGGTAGAATTAAACTTAATTCAAAATTAGGAGCTGTAATTCAAATTGATGATAGATAAAGATCAAAAGCATTTGATTTTCTTACATTCTTTGTTTGCATAGAGCATGAAAATTTTTGTGATTATTAGTTTTTTCCTCTCCAAGACTCATATTATTCAATTTATTAATCCCAAGGATTATTTGGTCTCTTGGAGGTTGTTTTCTCTGCCTGATATTGCCATACTAGCACTGTGAACATGCTGGAGGGTGAAAAAGACCACTATAAAATTCCAGGGGTTACGCAAATACTTTTACCGACAGGGTATTTATTTTCCAGATTGGGTTTCCTTGGTCTTCTACACATGGAAGTCTTTAATCAACGTTTGGAGCAAGAGTATAACATGTCTGTTATTTTGACTGCACCTACAGTTCCATATAAAGCTGTTCTTTCCTCAGCAAAGTTGATAAAGGTATGTTAAATTAGTTAAAAAATATATAAATAGCAGTTTAAAAGCCTCCTATAATAAACATCTAGAGTCTCTTTTTACATGTAGGCTAGTACTGTATTTTGTAGTAAGCATTAGAAACACCAGTATATTACTTAAATAGTTTTTAATTTTTTAAGGATGTTAACTGTTCTTTCCCCTTTCACTTTGAGCGTTCTCTTTTTATGTCTTACACTCTTCCTTAAAAATGGGACTATAAGACACATATCTTGCTGTATTCTTTTGTGTTAAAAGCAGGTGAAATAATCTTCCAGGCTTTATCAATCAGAAAACACAAATCTAGGAAGGTCTCTAGGAAGAGCTTGTAATGATACTGTAGATTGGCAGAGGCTGCTGAAAGAGAGATTTTTTGATCACAATTAAACAGGCATGGGCTAACTTCATTAAATGGGGTGCAAATAGAATTACTGTGTTTGAGTTCTAGAGAGAGAAGGAGGTGGAGTTAGAGCATCTGGTGGCAGAGGAGGCTGCAAGCTGACTGGCTGATAATTCTGTAGATTACTAAAAACTTGTATAATAAACATTGCTGTACTAGCAAGGTGTGAAGCATAGACTGTTTATCTCTCTGGTTGTTTTGGTTTCTTACTCAGGCAGTAGAGCAGCTATGAATGAAGTAGTCAACACCTTTGGTGTGTGATTCTGGACTGTTGATTTGGGATTCTTTTCAAACAATGCAGGAAGTTGGGTCCCTGTCAGTGGAAATGATGTAATCACTTGCTTTGGAGGAGAGGAGAGTTGCATTTACACAATAAGCAGCATAACCTTCCTTTTACCTTGGGAGGGTAACTCTAGCCCTTATTGGGATGTTGGACTGGAAAAAGTAGGTAATAAATGCACTTACACAGGAATCAAAGACTTCATTTCTAAATCCACTTCAGCATGTGAGGGAGCCTGAACCCAAAGTTCTACTCAGAGAAGAAAGTCCCCACCACTGAACTCTATTTATGAAGTATTTAGAGCAGGTCTTCTGTTGAAGCCGTGTAATAGCAACTTAGAGGATCAGGATGAAGTAAGAAGGAAAATCCTCAGTTTACAGGGGATAGAGAGACCTGGAAAGATGGATAGAAAGATTTTTTGTATTTCTGCAATTTCCCAAGTAAAAAGCTAATTTCTGTATAATGATATTTAAGGATATGCTGATAAGGGATTTCTATATGTGTTATAGAAATCATTTGTAAAATCATCCTTGTTTGAAACTTGGGTTGCATAATGCACCAATGTTTTCAGGCAATTGAAACATTTTTTAGCATTTTTTCAATGCTCTATTTGTCTCCTTTTCTGGTCATTTTACTTACTTCTAAAATTGCAATATCTGGTTTGTTTGCTTTTTTTTCAGGAGTATGGAAAAGACCAGATTACTATTATCAACCCTGCTCAGTTTCCTGATAAACTTTCAGTATCAGAATATTTGGAGCCAACTGTTCTTGGTACTATTGTAACACCTCCTGAATATATTGGGAAAATAATTACCTTGTGTCAGGTTGGTATATAGTTTTAATTTTGTCTTTTGCATTTTTAAGCTCTTCACCTCATACTTAAAGTGAAGATACTAGATAGTATCATGATAGATATTAGTACTTAAATGGTATCTTTGAAGTAATTATTGAATACTTTTGAAAGAAAAAGTAATTTTTAACCTTTTATTTGTAAAATTCTGAACTACAGAATCCATATGTTGAAAGTTAGTGATGAAGCTTAGTGACAACAAAGTGCTTGGTCTGTACTAGACTAATTCATAACTAGTTCTGTTCTCCTGAAAGAATGGAGTCTGCAGCAGGGGAATAAGATGTATTGGTTTTTTTAGAAGTATATTCATGGGAATACAACTTCTGCCAACGCTTTTGACTATGTGTCCATGTATTTTTTTTAGTAGTTTGCTAAAAGTAAATTTAGGATAGTGATGGCCAAACACTGTTGCCTAACTACATTTGGAATACTTCTAATTGAAAATGTTTTAACTGCCATGCATATTGTGTTTATATTATTTCTTCACAAAATTTTTCTTAGCTTATAACATTTCAAAATGCATACAGTACAAAGTAGTGCTGTACTTGTATGTCAATACAGTGAAGAATAAAATTATTAAAAATAATTTCTAAAACAACTTCAAGAACACACCCCTGCTAGGAAACAAGATGAGCCTGCAAGTCCTGCTGTGGCAGCAGGAAGCAGAAGCTGTTAAGGACTTCAGAAATTCAGCATTTAGAGAGGAAAGGCTTGAGTTGTATGTCTAGTTAAGTTATAACCACTTCATTTGTTACAGTGCTGCAGTTTGTCCTGGGACTTCAGCAAACTATCAGTAAGAAAGTTACTTTGGCACTTAAATAGAGGAATTCTCTTGTGTAGCTTGATTGCTGTTCATTTTAATTTGCTTTGTCATTTTTTGTAGAAAATTTCAAGGGAAACCAAAACAATTTTTATTTGTCTAGGATCGTCGAGCAGTCCAGAAGGATATGTTGTACATTGATGAAAACAGGGTTATGCTAAAATACCTCTTTCCACTGAATGAAATTGTGGTGGATTTTTATGATGCTCTTAAGTCTCTGTCTTCTGGCTATGCAAGGTAACTACCTCCCCTGTTCCCTCTGCTATTAAAAACTTCTATCAAAAATTCTGTATTAAAGGAATATTCTTCACTCATGCCCTCCCACAGCTGTTCCTCAGGCCTTTTTTCACCATGCAACCCCTCTTCCGGTGATATTCAGGACACTGACTGTTCAAAAGCTGTGTTGAAGGGTTCTTTAAGATTGCATTAAGCATGCAGATTTCTAATTGCTCATTAGATTGGAAAGACATCCTCGAAGCCAAGATGACATCTTCCTGCGTTGGAGGGGACATTATGTGCAGGACATTTCTAGTCTGAAGATGTACTGAGAGACTATTAAAAACAGTACTCCCCTTTTATTTAGAAGTTCAGGTATTTTATTAAGAAATGTGTCTAAAATTTATGGAACAAAGAATGCAAAATATAATTTATACAATATTATGACTAATTTTTGAACTGCTTTTATTTTTTAGTTTTGATTATGAAGATGCAGGTTACCAATCAGCAGACCTAATCAAAATGGATATTCTTGTAAACGGAAATCCAGTTGAAGAACTGGCAACTATCATACACAAGTAGGTTGACTGGATTCCTTATTCAAAAGAAATAAGACTTCCTATTATTGGTCAATGAAAACATTGTCTATTAATAGGACTTGATGATCTTAAGGTCTTTTCTGACCTAAATGATTATATGACTCTAAATGACTCTAGGTATATCTGTTACTCTTAATATGACGTATGTGTATGAGCATGGAAGATTTTTCCATATAACCATCTTCATTACCACTGAAAAAGACAAGCATTTTGTAGTATGAAAATTAGGAAATATGTACCTTAATTAATAGCATTTTTTACCTCCCTTTCTCCACTTAAGCACTGGATATCATATTTTTGTGGAAAATGTAGGGGAGAGAGAAAGAAATGCAGAATGCCAATCTTCTAAAGGGCTGGAAAAATTTAAGTATGGACCAATCTAGGAGATGCCAGCTGCATCATTTCTGGTGCTTTATACTGACAAAAAATGATTTTGTTCTCCCAGTAATTCCTCTTCCATAGAAGTTTGTTGTTACCTTGTTTCCAGACAGAGTATCAGGAGAATTTAAATATTTACTGGATGGAATTACCTCAGAATTTTTTTGAATCATCTAAAATGATTCAATTTCTATGGGTATCTCAGGTATTAGAGGTGAGAGTAATGCCTTTCCTGTTTCCAGCCTGTCCCCTATCTTCTCACAAAGTTTTTACAAGGCTTCCTTCTGTAACTTCAGCATCCCGTTCCAGTAATGCCTAGATAAACTTTTGGGAGTTGTTCGG
This sequence comes from Illadopsis cleaveri, assembly GCA_013399915.1. Classification (NCBI taxonomy): domain Eukaryota; kingdom Metazoa; phylum Chordata; class Aves; order Passeriformes; family Timaliidae; genus Illadopsis; species Illadopsis cleaveri. Next base: position 970,366 of record VXBB01006885.1, read on the forward strand.
TTTTCCTTCTTAAAATACTAATTTGTTGTTGCTAAATATTTGTATATTTTCATATTTCTTTACATAACTGCAATCTTTAAATCCTTGGAATTCTGTAACTCCAGAAGGCTGATATAGGACAATAAACCCCTTGCCTTGTTCAGAAGGATCATGGGGCTGAAGGGGAGTAACTGTCTTGCACACAATTCCTAGTTAATGCATTTCTCATAAGCATGCAGTGTTTAGCAATCTACCTGCATCTCCTACTCTGAAAGGATGCAAAATGGAGTGGGCCACCTTGCAAAAGTAAGTTATTGCTTTAACAGGTACTTTTTGATCAATTTAGATCAGACCCTGAACTGTTAAACCCACTAAAACTGACAACCCTATTAAGATAGTCATCAATTGTTCTTACTGTACAAGTAAATATATGTACCTCTTAAAACTGTTAACACTCAATGAACATGACTCAAGTACTTCATGTTTAAACTGTTAGCTCTATACAGGTAGCAAGGAGTCGCATTGTACCTGAAAACATGTATGTTGATTAAAAAATGTGTGCTAAATATGGATATTTTTATAGAGAATAGATCCATTTCTTTCTAATGGCTTATGAAAGTATCTGTTAGTAGCTTCTTTAGACCTTTTGCTGTTTTCTCTTTCCAAAACCTGAAGCATATGCAGATGCTGAATACAGTTGGATAATGTTTATTAGCAGATGACAAGAGTATGTTAATTTATTTTTTTCTTGTGATACAAAATGAGACTTTGAAAGCATTCTGTAATATGTATGTTTTGACTGCTTGGGCCTATGATCAATGAAAATTTTCCTTGACCTAGTTTAAAATTTCACTTGAAGCTTGGCAGTATTCAAAATGTCTTCAGTGTGATGGATTATCAGGGTGTTTTTTATAAATACTTTATATGATGTTATATACGGAGGTTAGTACAGTCTTCGTTCTGTTGGTGTGTAAGTGATTCTGGACTGTTGATGTGGGTGACATAGACACCACTTACTAGATGTAAAATTTGATCTGATCAGCTTATCTTCTGAGTTAGGAAGAGGAAAGCCTCTACTAAAATCCTTCAATCAAACAGTTTGATCTGTGGATATATTTTGTGTTGCTTTTTTTTTCAGTGATAAAGCCTATGCTGCTGGTAAACTCCTGTGTGAACGTTTAAAAGAGACTATTCCTAGGCAGTTGTTTGAAATAGCCATCCAGGCTGCCATTGGCAAGAAAATCATTGCAAGAGAAACGTAAGTGAAGCCCTTCTATTCCCCTTCTTTTTTTAAGATATGTAAAATACAGACTTGTAAAGTCTTACCTGGTTTTACACATTACAGGACTTTGATTTTGTTATAAAGTTGTATTTTTATTGTATATGCTACGTGAAGAAAAAAACCACATTTGAGCAGTGACTATTGACTAAACATTTTGAAATAAATTTATAAAAAGAAATTGTATTTTTATTTTAGATTGCTTGAGGTCAGAGTTGCACTTAGTAGATAAAGTGTAACTTGCAACACCCATGTGTCCACTTCCTCTTTGGCAGTGGAAAAAGTTTGTTACTACTGAAAAAAACTTAGCTACTTGTGGAATACTTTGCTGTGAGAGTCAGCAAAAAAATAATGATTTGTGCTGTTCCAAAGGAAATAAGTTGCAGCTGAACACAAAAACATTTTTGTAGCACATGCTTCTTTAAAGAAAACCATTTCCTTGATGTTGTGTTTCTCATCGCATTTTTCTGTTGCTGTTTAAGTAGGATAAATTGTGATAAAATAATTAAAGGTCAGAATTTAGGCAGTGGTGCTGTAAGGATTTGTTTATATATGTATATACACATGGATGTAACACTTCCTGTGAGTCATAGCAGAAATTCCAGATGAAAAGGCAAGACTGTGATTTCTTTATGTACATATTATACACTCTAAGGGATGTTTCTAGAATTGAAAACAGTGAATTACATCTTCTGTTTAAAACTTCACCTTTTGTATACAAAACCCGAAAATGTTATGATGCCAAAGCATCTTATCGGACTAGTAGAAAAACAAGTAACATTTTGACAACTCAAGTACTTAGCTTCACATACAGATGTTGTAACATGTTAAGGTGTATGTGTTATTTTATTTTGCAGGCTGAAAGCTTACAGAAAAAATGTTGTGGCAAAATGTGTAGGTATTTTTTTTCTCTTTTCTTCATGTTTCTGACATTTGTATACCTTAGAGTCCTGCTAAGATGATAGGCTCATTTCTTCGTAGAAACCCAGCAAAGATATTCTGCTTGTGCTCCTAAGTGTCTGTGGAATTTTAACAGATATTTTTAAGCTTTTATTTTAAAATTCAGCTCTTGTAATCTCTTGCTGCAGCTTGAAGAGTGGATCAGATAAAGTAATGGCTTTTTCAGTCACACACTCTGAGTGTGTCTCTTCATCTCCTCATCATTTTCTAATAGTTGTAGACACACAGTAAATGTGTGTGCGTGCGTGTACACAAGCATATAGGTGACTTCATGTTTCTAAATTGATTTTCAGGTGATAGAATGAAATATAAATGTGTTTCTTTCGAGACTTAATTATGATTAGACTTCTACTTAGGTTTGCAGTAATACATTGTAATAAAGCTTTAAATGTGCAATAATTGACTATGGGCAAGACGCAACAAAACTATTGGAAAACTTTGATGCCTCTTACTGAGCTTGGATTTAACTCTCTGAAGTGAACATATTGGAAAATATTAAACGAGTGTCCCTTTCTCACAACTGCAACAGAATTCTTCTGCTAAGCACAGCTGTGGGATGGTGTCTGTTCAACACTGTACAAGGGTTTAGTTTTAGTTCATTTTTCTAGATGTAAGCACCTAATGGTAGTTAAGATGCCTCAGTGTATCTGAGCTGGCATCCTGCTGCTATTCCAAGAGCATTTGGATCTAATGTGTTGTCTAGTGTCAGCCAGGCTTACAGGAATGTATGTATTTAGGTGACAGGGTTCAACACTCACTTGTTCAAATTATTGTGTTTATTTGCTTCCTTGTTCTTTTTAACTAGTGGCTTTTAGGCCAAACTGTTTGGAGTATAAAATAATCTTTTTGTCAAAATATAACCAGCCTTTCTGACTATTTTTAAACCCTTCAGTTTTCTGTGGCTGCAATGTACTGTAGCTGCAGTTGTAGTTCAGGCTTAGTAATTTTTTTTTTTTTCACAGTATGGCGGAGACATTACAAGAAGAATGAAGCTTTTAAAGAGGCAAGCAGAAGGCAAGAGGTTGATGAGAAAAATTGGCAATGTTGAGGTTCCAAGAGATGCCTTTATACGAGTTCTGAAGAGAGAAACTGACAAATAGAGATCAGTGACATCTGATCATTCAGATCATGTCAGTTTCTTGCAGACAATAGCCAAGTGAGCTAATACTTGATTTATCACTGTGAGAGGGAACATACTTGACTTCAAATGGTATGAATGGTATGAAATGGTATGGTGTTGGAGGATGAACTGGAAGGACTTAAAAATGTACATATATTTGTAGATTATTATGAAATTAAAGTTATACTGCATCTAAAAATTCACACTGTATTTTTTTTATTTTATTCCACTGTTTTCATACTTTTAACACTTAAAATTAACGTAACTTTGGGGGGTTTTTGCTTACCAAGTCTCTATATGAGAGGAACCATATGGAAAAAGGTTATAAAAATAATTTAAAGGTATGTATAGACAAACGATGCTGTGTTGGTTTGGTTTTTTTCTTTTAAAGTTTGAACTATTGGCACAAACGTATCAAGCTGTTTCCTGTTTTACTTTCTCTAAAGCTGCTGTTGTCAGGAAATCGTGATGCTGGGAAACCACATCAGACAAAAAAATCAAAACTTCCTTTATTTACCACACAGTTGAAGTGTGTAAATTTACCATTAGTTCAGCCTAGCTATGCTCATCTCCATGCAAATGGTAAGTTTTAATATATTAAAATACAGGATCTGTAAGTGTTTCACTAGTAAGACCACTTCAGGCCTTAAAAAAATTATTTAACATGAAGGTTTGGTTATCACCAAAGCATATCTTGGTGTAGTTGGTGAAGTTTTATTTATATAGTTTGCATACTAGAGTTTGTCAGTGTGTCCCCAGTTAAATGCTGCAGTGTAGTGTGCATAACATAAGGTGTTACTTTTGGAAGTGCACACAAAGCAATTAGAAATGCAAGTTAATGACCCTACTATATATGTATTTACAACAGTTTGTCCACCTCCAAAAGCTTTTGAGCTGCATTAATTTTTTTGATCTTCAGGGACTAGTTTCGCTCTTCACAATCTTGATTTCTTGCTATTAAATATATTTTAGAGAACAAATTGCTAGTCATACCTACTGAAGTACTCAATCACCAGGAAAGTCTGCCCTTAAATTTAGGCTTGTACCTACACTTTAATTACAAGAATATTGTTTCAACAGAATTCTCCATTTTGCCATGTGAAGGATGATCATCAAGATAAAAACATGAATCAGTTGCTTTAATAATAACCTAAATTCATGACTACTTTTAGTTTCATGCTTTTTGTAATAGAATTGTTTATAAAAACTTGCTTAGCTGTAAAGACTAATGGCAAACTTAATACTGCATTTTTGAGTCATACATTACCTGGAAGAGTATTCTCCTGAAAGGCAGTCTTTTCAACATTTTTCCCCCACAATGTTGCATTATGCTTCAAAAATACATCTGCATAAACTAAGCCTTAAAGCCTGTTTTAAATGTGTGGATATTCAATGTACTGTTGAGAACTGAAACACCAGGCCTGGCTTCCTACACTGCTATAGACAGATTCTTCCATGCTTTTGTAATTTCACAGAATAAGAGAACAGTCCAGATGTGAAAGGACCCTGTAAGACCATTTAAGAGAAAGGTGAGCCTAGATGAGACTCTGCCACAGCCCTGGGGAGATAATGTGATTTTGTAGTAAAGACTACATGCCTGTCATTTAGGTGAAAAGTTAAATTGTCAAAGTTATGCTTAGTTGCACTTTCTTGCAGTGAGTATTTTACATAAGGGCTTTCCCAAAAAAAGTCTTCATCAGTAAACTCCTATCTTTCTCCTTTAGTGCCTAATCACTCCCTGAAATTCTGAAGCACTTACTCATGACAATTTATATTAGAAATGAAACAATTTTGAAATTAAGAGATTTATATTTAAGTTTTACTTATATTCAAAGTAGGAAATAACATTCCTTGTAACAGCACAATGTTTATAATGATACAATGAAAAAGTGATTAACAGCTGGCTTTAAATGATCCTTTGCAGACATTATAGTCCTGTAAATTAACCTCTTTTCAGGCATTTAATAGGAACATCAGTTACATAATTGACCAGGTACCTCCAGGAAGGAACGTTGAGATTCTTCCTTTTATATAAAGCTTGATTACCAAAAATATAAAAATCCTAAGGTAATTTGAAGTACATGAGAGGAAAAAGTGCTATTGTAGAAGTTTAATATTTTTATCCATGGACCAAGTTGTAACTTTGAAGAATTTGGTGCATTTTTAGGCACTGTTTTTGTATCTTCATTTGCCCGAAATATACAGCAGGACTTGAGATGCCCAAAAACTGTTTAAGACAAATTTAAGGCAGCCAAGTGCAAAAGCTCAGTGTACATTAGATATATGTAAACAGAACATTTCATAGTAAAAATTGTACAACTATTACAAGTCCATAGTATTAACAAAGGCCAAAAACATTCTGCCTAGAGACACAAATGGTAGTTGCATTAACCAAGCCAAAAATTAAGAGTTCTAGGAAATGAAGTGTCATTATCTCTAACATGAGGCAGATGCAACACATTGCTGTGCTAGTATAAGTGCTCTGCTTTTCCCCTCTATATAACATGCAGTCTCTCCCAAGTTTGTTCTGTTCCATTTAGTGATGTATCAGCCAACAGGAGAGCTCCAAATGTTCAAGCAAAATGCACAACACAGCAAACAGATGGAATGTGAATGTACAGATATTGGACCTTTTTAAAAATACAGTACCTAGGATTTCCCATTTAAAACAGTTTTCAGCATATTGCATAGCAGTGAACTCATCTGCTACCTAAAACTGTTGCTGCTGACCCACATGGAGTTCCTCTTCAGTCTTCTTTCAGTTTTCTTTCATACTGTACAGTGGGTCCACAAGCTTATTGTGCACATGCATTAAACCTTGGGGGGAAAGCAACAACGCCAGCTTTACATTAGTTATACTTTGTTAACGTGTCCTTCTATCCACATTTTTATTTGGAATTTGCTTCAAAGTATACATTTTAAATAGGTCATTGAAGAGAACAACAATGGCTATTTAAAGTAGTTCAGAATCAGAGACAGCAGATATATTCCTGTATCACTTGCATACTAATGACATATTCAGTATCAGCTCAGCAGGGACCAGACAGTTCTCCGATAACAGACCCAAAAAGCACATCTGGAATACTTCCAAATGAGCTGAATACATCTTTTTTTTGTGTATTGTAACTGTGTAACGACAACGTAATTCCCTCACACCACAATTTGCCATTAAAATCAGATGCACACATAGGGAGACTTTACAGCTTGAGTTCTTTTGCAATGTTCTAGCATTATGGTAATACTGTCTTTGTAATAATCATGTACTTGTGGTCCTAGACAGGAAAAATCAAATTGAATTATCCAGACTCTTAGTGCAGACTCAATTTCAGCAGTTCAACTGTTTTCTGTTCTAGCTGGGCTTTTTTTTTTTTTTTTTGTCATATACAAGTCCTCCATAGCTGTGATTAGGGGGGTTATTTTTTTCCTCTTCAGCTACTTTAATTCTGGAAAATGCTGAAGTGCAATTAATAAAAAAGATGCTTCCTTCTTAAATTTGCTATAACTTAGTAAAAATGTTACCTACATCTAGGTATGTATGATATTGGATCACTGGCAGGTTTTTAACCTCGTTTTACCTTGAGGACTAATAACAGTAATGATCAAGTGTTCACAATCCGCAAAGTAAAAGTCCATTTTAGTATTGAACTAAAGATTTAGCTTCTAAAATTAAAATATGCAACACTAAAAGTAATTTTCTGAAAAACGAAAGAAATCTTGCAGTACTGCATATTTTAGTGATTATCTATGGCAAAAAATAGTCAAATATCTTTGCTACATGATGCAGCTGGTGGCAACTTTTGTGTCACTGCAGCAACATGAAATTTGAGTTAACTATACAATCTAAGGTCATTACTGTAGGTGACCATAAAAAAGGCATCTTATGCAGCATCTATTACTAATCACTATGTGATTATTTAATATAAAATACAGATGTTACATCAAGTCTAATATTTTTTCAGTTTAACAGTGACAAAAACTTAAGTATACATTTGACATAAAAGTCATTTGTCCAGAAAGAGTAACAGCTGCATACACTACGCAAACTACAAACATGTTTTGAACTTTACAACATTTAACTTCCTACCAATATTTTCCTCTTCTAAAAAGGGGAAATGAAAAGGAAATAATTACCCACTTCCTAGATGCACAAAAAATGGTTACAAGTATAGCTTCTGTCAGAATTATTGAAGACTATTTAATTCCTGTTAGTGAAAGTGTTACAGGAAAAACAGTGAGAAACAAAAGATTTTTTAAAGGAATGCACCAGACTAGGTAGATGCCAAAACAATTATTTCAAAAGAAAGTTCCACTGTATATTCAAGTATGCTTTGAATAAACAGATTTCTGCACACAGTTTTAAGAGGAGCATGCATAAGTATGAAAAAAACTATCCTGAACTAACTTATCTGCAGACAAATTAGTAAATTCAAAATTCACTTTCTGTTTCATTCTTCAAGAAAGTTATTTTCCCTTTTACAGTAAGATCATAAGCACACTTGATAATTTCAGCTTATTATAGGTTTTCAGAATGTTAGAAAAAAATGTAATATGTTAATCTACTTATCAGCCAGTGTGGTACTTAAATATAAAACAAAAAAATTGCAGTTTCATATTGAAAGTCTTAAGTGGTGAAAAATGTCCATGAATCACTACCATAAATAACAGTATTAAGAACTACCTAGCTTCCCTAAGAAGTTTAACCTGAAGATCAAGATTCAGAAATAATTCCAGATTTGACCCACGCTGATTTCTCCTCCATCTTATAAGGGGAAAAAATCTCACTGAATTCAGAGTAGGTAAAATTAAGTAAGTTTAAAGTAAACCATCTTTTTAAAAGTCCTATTGCTGTGTATTACAGGGTAATTAGATATAGTGACACAATAGCACACATTCATAAATTGTAGCCCTTGATGTTTTTTAAAGCAATGTTCAGTGTCATTTATACCTAGTGATTCTACATTAGGATTGTATTTCCCAAGCATAGCCTCTACTTATATAAAATACAGGATAATGTTTAAAACTTATCCAAGCAGTTACAGAAGTTTATATTTGAAAACAACAGTAAGTACTATCTAGCAGTGTGATACAGGAAAAGACTAAACCTCCCTCCTACCCCACAAATACATAGCAGAGAACAACATACTGAAAAATCCAAAATTCACAAGCTGGCCACAAGAGGTATCAGATAAAAATCACAGAAATGTCCGAATTGCAATCTAATACATATATGAACACTGGTATAATGCTCTAAAAAAGAATTTAATAAATTAAAATCTTGATCTCTGATACCTCAGCTACTACAGGTACCCATGCTAGTGAGAAAGATAACTGAGTCACACAATTGCATGTGCTGTGCTAATACAGTCAGGAGAAAACTAAACTACTTTTCTCAGCTTCTGCTGTCTCAGTGAAATGGAATTCAGTCTAGGAAATCTCAATTACTATGAAATATCCTGGCTTACTTCAAGGTTGCCCCAATATACCTACTACAAATATGAAAAACACACACAGTAAAAGGGTGCAATGTTTTCAAAGGCAGTATAGATTGTTATGCTAATTGCACATGAAAAATGTCCTCAGGTGGCTTCAAAGTCTGTATCACAGTTTACTAGACATTACAGCACATAGCAAAAGCAGCATGAAAATGTATCTGGATTAAAAAATGTATGAAGATTTTTTTAAGCTAAACTGTCCAGTATAGTTAAGACCTGTATTCTGGAACACCAGATTGCTGTTGTTTGAAGTTAAATATTACTAAACTATTGTTTCAAACTGGAAGCAAAGGAAATACTCTTCCCAAGTAGATTTGTTTGGAATGTAGGTAGCACAAGTTATGCCTCCTGGCAATTTTCCAAACACAAGAAATAAGTTAATATTTAATATTTTGACTATATGACATTATACATTAGTGACTGCAAAGTGTTGGAAGGCTCAGATTTAAATCAATATAATTTCAAAGCTGTCGGTTTTGCGTAAACACGTGACTTCTGATTCAGTGCTCACCTTTAAAGTACTTCACAGTTTTAACTCTTAGTTCTAAAGTAGCATCTTCATCACACACAAAGATAGTGCGAGGATGTTGCTGGAAAGCAGAAACTGTCCACATATGATTGACTCCTTCTTCAATTGCTTTGTACAATGCAAAAGCCTTGTGTGCACCTGTTATAAGAATCATCACCTGCAAAACAAAGGTCTCTTTACTTCCAGTATCAGTACCAACTAATCTTGAAAACACACATGCAGCCAGAACTAAATGAGTTCTTACTTCTCTAGCATCCATGACTGTACCCACACCAACTGTTAGTGCCATAGTTGGTACTTTGGATAAGTCTCCATCAAAGTATTTAGCATTTGCCAAAATGGTGTCCATTGCTAAAGTCTTTAATCTTGTTCTTGAAGACAAACTTGATCCGGGTTCATTGAATGCAATGTGGCCATCTGGACCAATGCCTTTTCAAAGTTTAAAAAAAAAAAAATCATTCCAGACCTGAGAGTCAACACATTTCCTCAAACATTGTAAATTAATAAAAAAGGGCTCATCCTTTTCCCTTTGGTTTCCCACTTTCAATAAAAACTTACTTAAGTCATTAGAAACTTGGACACCAACCATGCTGTTTTGGAATTAAAACTGATTCTTTGTTAGTCACAGAAATTTCTTACACAATAATTGAAAAATCTGAGTTTTAGTCAAGTAATGAAAACAATGATTAAAGGATTGGTGTACATGGTTGAATTGTAACTAACCATAGAGCATTTCCTCATACCTCCAACAAACAGATCAATCCCCCCTGCTTCTTCAATTTTCTTTTCAAATGCATCACATTCCGCCTGTAAGTCTGGTGCGTTCCCATCAAGGATATGAGCATTATTTGGATCTATGTCAATATGCTTAAAGAAGTTATTCCACATATAGGAGTGATAGCTCTCTGGATGATTTCTGGGAAGCCCTGAAATAATTTAGAGTGAAATTACCATATGACAAGATTTAACCAAACAGCCTTAATTCTAGTCTGTACGTAACTGATGTGAGGCATGCAAGGCAAACCTGAGTCAAATGCAGCAAGATTTGAAACTACATCGAGAAGGTTTGGCACGTACAAGGTAACTGATTTACATTCCCTCCACATACATCTTATCCCAGAGTGTTGAGTCTTCATCAGAAATGCAGTCCCATTATTACATGACAATATAATTTCTACAGAAGTACTGTGAAACAGTTAATTTAGCCCAGTGTTTATTTTTGCTTTTTTTTGTACATAAAGGAATAGAGAAAAATGTTTGGACACCAGTCTAAGATAGGAGTACAAACATACTAGGCTAGCCTGGTACTTTGACGAAGTACTTAATAGTTTTATAAGAAGAAAAAAAAAACCTACAGTATGTTCACAAATAATAGCACATCTTACCTACATATTCATCCATGTTGAAAGTCTTTACATATTTGAAAGAGAGATCTCCATTTTTGTGATATTCTATCAGCTTTTTGTAGCATCCCAAAGGTGTACTCCCTGTTAAATAAAGTTTTCCTACTGTTCTGTGTATATGCACAACATTTTCAGTCTTAACAGTCAAATTTTGCATTTCAACATACAAGCAATCTGCTGTTTCTCATTTAGCATTTATCAGTTTCTCAAACTATCACAGCTTTTCAGAAATCAAATCCATTTTTTAATAAAAGAGTTAAGAGTATTGCCAAAAATAATACTTATGTTCTTTTACATACTGTATCTGCTAGCAATGATCCAAACATTGGTTTAGGCTTAGTTATTTACAAAGACTTTGAATAAAACTTGCCTGTTGGTAGACCAAGCGTGAAATATCTTCCTTGACTTGGCTTGAACTGGATAATACGATTACAGATGTATTTGGCTGCCCATTCACTAGCCTGATCATAATCTTCAAGAATTACTAGCCTCATTATGGCAGTGAGGAAGTTGTATGATAAAACAAACTTAAACCTGGAGAAAACGTTGAAGTTTTAAAAATAAGCACCACATGAATAGTTGTAAAACTCCTAGATTACAGAGGAGATAAAAAATCATCTTTCATACCAATGACTTGCATTAGCATACCACACTCTTGCAGTCCTAGTTCAAGCTGAACAATCAAGAGAAAAGCTACAGAATCCAAATGATAGATTACAGTCTAAATATTTATTAAAATCCACAGACTAATGTAAAGCAATTAATAGGAAAAAGCTAAAACAAGATGAGAACAAGCCATTTTAAACTTCAATATTTTGGTCAAGTGTTACCATCAGAAAAGAGGAAATACTTAAATACCAAGATTAATTCCTGTTTCTGAATGCCTACAACTTCAAAAACCAAGACCCAGAGTAATCCCATGTTCTATAGTCAAAATACCTAACTGGGACTAAATAATTAAAGCTCCTTTCACTCCCATTCTAGCTCCTTAACAATGCTTCAGTAAGTTTATTAATCTGCAAAAAAAAAAGTTAAAGTATTAGAGATATTTGAAATGTTTACAAGTCATAGGAAAAAAAATGAGGTCACGTTTTTCTTTGCCACATTAAATTTAAACAGAAATTTAAAAGGCTTTGAGTGCAACTACCAACTTTTAAGATGAATATCCGGAAAACAAGCTTGGTTGCTAGAAGTATACAAGCATCTCCTGCATTCAAGTGAAACTCATTTTTCCATGAATTTCTGTTTAACAGAGTCCAGTAATTACTCCAGAAAGACTGAGGCTCTTTCGCCAGTTTAGGATGTGTGAATTCTTCTTTTCCCAGGTCTGGGTGTGCTCTGTGCTCGGCATTAGCCAGACGGCAACAGCCCAGGCCCACACTACTTTTAGCTGACCCAAAATGAGCAGCTGGTTTCAAAACAGCTATGAATGAAAGTACTTAACAGGATACCATGTTTGTCCCACTAAAGAAGGAAGAAAGTGATCATCACCGTGCGCTGCCTGTGCCGCTCCACCTCCCTGGACAGCTGAGCCGTGACAAGTCAAACTCGCCTTTGCCGAGGGAACGCTATTCCACACATACCCAAAAGAGTTAACACACATCCCCGAGAAGGAAAGCATGCCAGCAGGAACAGACTCCGCGGCTTTAGGGCGGTTTCATAAAATGCCAGCAATTTTACCCTGGGAACACGGGGATGTTCTCCAAGAGCAGGGATCCACGGGCAGCAGCAGAACCACCGCGAATTCTCGGCTAAGGGCACTTTTTTTTTCTTGTTTTTGTTTGGAGATGGGGCGGGGGATAAACTCACACTGTCAGAGGAAGAAACCTTGCAGCCGGAGAGCCGCCGGCACAGCAGCCCCGGGCCCCCGTGGCCTCCTCTTCCCCGCCCCCGGGCACCCGCACGGCCGCGCCCTGCCCAGCCCCGCTCACCGGGACAGCCCGCGGCGGCCACGACCGGCACCAGGACCAGGAGGAAGAAGATGAAGAAATGAAGGAGGAGGACGGGAACTGCCGTCCGCCCCGCAGCTCCCGCCCCGCCGGCTCCAGCGGAACCCGGCGCACAACCCGGAAGCGGCAGGCGAGGACGGGAAATGGATCCTTTTCCCGGTCTCATTTCCGGGCGTCTGTGTCCGGGACGGGGCCGCGGCCAGGGAGCGCTCGGCCGGCCCCAACCGAGGGGGCTCCGGGCGCTCCAGCCTGGAGCACGGCTCGCTCCTCTTGGAGCCGCACTGCTGAGGAGCACATTGAGATCTTTATGGAAAAAGGTTCCCCCATAACCCAAATGTTTACATGATGCAGCTGCAGAACAAGCCGTGCGTAGTTACTGGAAAAAATTAGTGAGGTGAAGCATCAACGTCTTGGTGAATCACAGGCTGACCATAACTCGGCAGTGCCCTTGTGGCCGGGAAAGCCAGTGGTGTCCTGGGGCTGCGGGAACAGTGTGGCCAGCGGGGCGAGAGGGGTGATCCTGCCCCTCTGCTCAGCCCTGGTGAGGCCGCATCTGGAGTGCTGTGTGCAGTCCTGGGCTCCTCAGTACTAGAAAGACAAGAAGTTTCTGGAGAGGGTCCAGTGGAGACCACAAAGATGATGAGAGGTCTAGAGCATCTCTTGATGAGAGGTCTGGAGCCTCTCTTGAGGAGAGACTGCAGGAGCTCGGCCTGTTTAATTTAGATAAGAGAAGATTGGGAGGAGGTCTCATGAGTGCATATAAATATCTCAAAGGCGGGTGTCAGAGGATGGTGCCAGACCCTTTTTGGTGGTGCCCAGCAACAGGATGAGGAGTCAGCTAAAACAAGAAGTTCCACCTTGACATGAAGAACTTGTTTACCATGAGAGTGGCAGAACGCTGAAACAGGCTGCCCAGGGAGGTGTTGAAGTGTCCCCTTTCTGGAGATGAAAAACCCACCTGGACACATTCTTGTGTCATCTGCTCCAGGTGGCCCTCAGCAGGGGGGTTGGACCAGATGATCTCCAGAGGACCCTTCCAACCCTAACAATTCTGTGATTCTCTTTTTGCTTTAAAAGCAGTCAAGTAATTCCATAGCCTTAGCTAAGCTATAATTAAACAGTTGTGAGGTGATAGATCTTGATGTGTGGAAAGGGCTTATAGTTTGAAAGGGTGGTGCTTCAGAATGGAGTGGGAGAAGGGGGGTACGGGGATGAGCAAATAACATAATTCTGAATATATGTGTATGCACATACTGTAGGCTTCACTGAGGCCTTACCATAATAAAAGACCAGAATAAATCTGCTACTGGTACTGCTACATACTACTACTATGATTGTCTGAGGAAGAACATGATTGAAGGGTAAAACAAGGGAAGCTAATAAAGGGGAGTGTGTATTAAGAAAAAAAAAAAAAAAAAAATTGGGGGGAAAAAAAAAAAAAAAATTTGGGGTCATACATGACCATAATGATACTTTCTTTCTTTCTTTTTTTTTTTTTTGCAAGACTGAGTTCAGCTCAGTTCGTTAGAGCATGATGCTAATAATGCCAAGGTTTTAATATGGGTTTGATCCCCATATAGGTCATTCATTTAAGACCCATCCTTGCAGGTCCCTTCCAACTCAGTATATTCTGTGATTCCATGAGCCTGTCTAGACAGGTTTAGAAAGATTGAGAAATACTTTGCCAAGGGCATGAAAGGTGTGTTTGCAAGATTGTGAGGGAAAATATGTCTCTCTAAGGTCGCTGGGGCTTAGCACGCAACCAGTAAAAATACCTTTTCTTTCAAAACTGGCCTTTCAAACAGTTTTAATTCATGCATGTTTTTCTGATAAAGTCTTTTATTTCAGAAATTTTACCAGGTCCTAAAGAATAGTGTTTTGCACCATTTCTTGAGTCATGCTCTGAGCCTCTGCTGCTTTTATTGTTTCGGAGTATGCTTGCAGTGGAAGTGATTTTCAGATTCTATGTAACAATCTAAGTTTTGCCTTTAGATTTCAATTCTGCTTTTTTCCTACCTCTGTGGACCATGTGTAAAACCTTAGTGGTAAACTACGTCTGCATACAGCCGACTAGTAAACACATTTCTTTGGTATTACCACACACCTAGGTACCTACAGACCTGAAATCACACACCCCTCCAACAGAAGCTCTGTTGGTTTTCACAACTTGATTTTTTTTTTCATCACTACAGAAAAACTCTTAAAATTCAGGTAATAGGCCCCCCCCTTGTCTCATGTTCTCCAGGGGGTCTGAGAATATGTGATGTACTGTTGTACACTCAGTGGAACTTGTCCATTTTCCTACTGCCTCTAAATTTGGAACAGCAGCTTGTTTGTTGCCTTTTAGCAAACTTTGCAATGCTATCAACTGCTTCATTTAGACAGACAAATTCCCTGTCTTTCGTAAATATATTCAATTCTTACTCTCATTGTTTGTGTGCTAATACCTGGGGTATGATTTTCCAAGTCATTCTTCAGATTTTCCTTTCTAATTAGTAGCACATGAAAAGTGCTCTATATGCACTGAATGTTGTAGCTAACAATTAGTAATTAAGTTTCTGCTAAAAAAAAAAATCTTAGTTCCCTATTACATTTCATTGAGTAGCATAACTAGAGATTTCAAAGTCTTACAGTTATTTATTGTAAGTATCTGTTGCTTTTGGAAACAGTCTTTCTGTGATTTTTCTTTCTTTTATTTTCTAAATGGCCCTTTCTTTTAAGTATTAGGGGAATTTACTCTGCTTATGGTGATCTGATTTGTATTTGAAAAGACTTTTTGAAAAAGACTCACTCTTACTACCTTGCTGAATTAAACACTTTTATTGAGTCTGGCTGAGGTGGGGTGATTTTCCTACAGCATCTCTCACAGTGCTAGAAGGGTGTCAATAACACCTCTAGTGTTTTGGCTGCTGCTGAGTACCTTCCACAGCGTCAGGGCTGTCTCTCCAACATTCCCCCTGACCAGGGGGCTGGGGTGGGCAAGATCTTGGGAGGGGACACCGCCAGGACAGCTGACCCACTGACCAGAGAATATTCCATAATGTAAGGTTATCTGCTCAGATACAACATTTAAGAGAAGGCTGGAGAGCTGGGTGTGGGGAGGAGAGCTGGGTTTTTGTTATTATGTTGTTTGTCTTCCAAATCAGCTGGTACATACACTGGAGCCCTGCTTCCCAGGAAATAGATGGATATACCCTGCTGATGGGAAGTAGAGAGTAAATCTTGTGTTTTCATTTGCTTCCACGCACATTCTTTTTAAAATCAAACTGCCTTTATCTTGATCCATGAGGATTTTCTCCATCTTATTTTCTCTCCCACACTGTCCTGCTGAGGAAGAGGGTGATAGAGTGGCTTGGTCAGCACCTGGTTTCCAGCCAGGGTCAGCCCCCCACAATTCTGCTACATAACACTTGTGCAATCAAGGGTAAGGATACAAAATAACAGCAGCTGAGACCTTTTAGAGAGTGATAACTGTGTGGGGAGAAGGGGAAAAACTGCAGTGAAGTTTTTGGAGTTTTTTTTCTTAATTTTTGGAACTCTGACAGAGTGTGAAACCAGTGAATGTTACCCCTCATACTTCATTTAATGCTACAGGGTGCTGCAGCCTGCTGTTTTCCTGCCATTAAAGCAGACTGAGTTTCTGGTAACTTCATTTCTCTTCTGAACATAAGCCTGAGGGAACCAAATCCACTTGGCAGCTTTGCTTATTTCTCACAAAGACTGAAGATAGTTTCACCTGTGCATTACATCCCTGAACATGTCCCAGCTTTCTTCATAACATCCCTGGTTAGATCTCACCACATTTATTATATCAGCTAGGGGGTACATGGCATGTGATGTCTTTTGGGTTATATTTTATGCAACCAGCCCAGGGGAACGATTTTCCAGTGAAATAGGAAACATGAGATCCTGTGATGACAGTACTATCAGCAGAGACACAAATGAAACATCTAGCTAATATTTAGCACCATCTTAATTTTCACAGGCAAGGCTTTGGGTGAGTTTGTGACGCTCTATGCAGTAACAGATAAGCACCCTATGCTTTTGTTTTCCTTTTTTTTTTTTTTTTTTTTTCCTCCTTGCAATGTGCTATGTGTTGGTGTTTCCGGCATGGATTCTGGTGGAGTCTGTACCAAAACAGTCACTCAGTACCAGCTGGTTCTGAATCTAAGAGTTGGTCACTACAGAGTAAACATAAACAGTAAAGGTGGTAAGAAGAATGTTTATTGTACCATCACCCTGTTACCTTTTTCCTGGTGACCTCTTCAGCTCTTCTGAGAGTAGAGATTCAGTGTGGGAGTTTGCTACTTGGTTTTTCCATGTAGAGAGATCTGATGCTGATCATTTTCCTGTGCACCTGAAGTACTAAGATACTTCTCCACAAGTCTCTTTGCCAGGACAAGCAGGCAGAGGTGCCTGCTACATTCCCTCCAGATCAGATCTTTCCCTTTTACTGCGTCATAAATATGGGTGCACTTATCAATGGTTGGCTGTGCTTCTGCAGTGTGGAACATTCTTGGTGTATGCAGGGGTGTTGAGAGAAATTTCTGATAGTGCTCTCTCAGCTGTTAAAGCCTGTTCCTTTCAGAGAAATATACAGGATGTATTTAATACTCCATGCCAGGCCATTCTATGCCAGTCAGCTGAGTGCTTAGGCATGTTTCTGGTTATATGTTATTTATGAGAATCAAGAAACTTTGTCAGTCCTTAATGCTCATGAAAATATTCTCATTTGACTATGTTTGTGTAAAACTAAACCAGGATTTAAAGTTTCATGCTAGGTATTTGCAGACGCTGGGAGCTAACCAGAGAATTCAGTAACTGTCAATAAATGTTTTTTATTAGTACTTGAAAAGAAGATAATATTGCATCCCATTTAAGATTGTTCCTCTTTTTTGTGCAATGGACTTTGTCTTTTGCATTTTTTAAAATAAAATCTTGGAGGGATCGGAGTTATAAAACATATTCAAAAAATGTAATTGGACCTATTATCAGTGTATTGAGTAAACGTTTCAAATATCACCTTTGGGTTTGGGTTTTTTAAGCCTTTTTTTCTCCCCAGGTGCGGCTGTTCGGACAGGGTGACTGCTGGGGCTGCCCGGCGCGGTGGCGGGGCGCGGCCGCCAGGTGGCAGCAGCGGCCCGCGCGGGGCCCATGGAGCTGCTGGTGTTCCCCGCTCCGGCCGCCGCCTGCCTGCGTTCCAGCCGCTGCCGTCAAACACACAGAATCACCTTTACTTTCCTTGGAAACATGAGTAAATTCGTACCTATATGTATGCAAAAGACTCCAGTAAAGTGGGATTCATATATTGTTTTTTTTACAATTAACAAATTTTTCACACACATAGAAATTTCTTTTTGGAAACTCTGCCGGTGTCCTCTGCTGTGGGGGCCATGCTCTCTTGTCTAGGCTGAGGCACAGCTGGAGAAGATCAGAAATATATTTACACCTAGTTTGCAGGCTGTGCAGCGAACTGCTGATGGGTGTTTATCTGGACTCACTTGGTGTTTTCTGTTCTACCATTTTAACTAGACACTTTTTCAGTCTACTCACACTTGTCTGCAGCAGCCCGCTATCTAAGCAGAGCTTAGAAAATGGTTATCATACTGTGCAGCTGCTGAACTATGGGTCCTGCCTGGGTCACTTTCCTGAAAGGGAAGATAATGCCCAACGTGGGGATGTTACAATAGAACTGAGAAAACAGAGAAGGCTTAAACAAGGGGAATTCCTTTTTTTGTAATTCCCTAGAGCAGCTGCCTGTCCCCAGAGGGTGGGCTGTTCTCTGCTGACTGTACTGTTTGAGGTTGTGAATGTACTTGTTTCAGAGACAAAACAGCTGATCTCCAAGTCACTCCCATTACAAACCCTTTTTCTCTCTCAGTGCGTAACTGACTGCTTTTTTGGTGTGATTTTTGTGCTTGTATGAGGACTTAGGGATCTCCTGTAGGAATGCCGGTGTACTGCTGTTCCCTCCCATTCTACCCCTATCCTGGGTCCAGTCAAAACTTACATGAGACTTTGGCACTGGAAAGCACTCATCATTCTCATCAACTTTTTTAGTATAATTTTGAACTTTGGGAGATATAAATTGTAACAAAGTTAAATATTCCCTTTAGAAATGTATTTATATGTCTTAAAACTACCTTAGCTTTTGGCAGTTATGTGATAAAATGTGGGATGATTGACTATTTGGACGTGACAAAGCCTCCAGAAAGTATATTTTATTGTACTCAAACTAATGGTTTGGCATATATCTACATATATATGTAGATATATATATCTTTGTGTGATTGTAAAATAGTTTATTATTTTATTTGACTTGTCAGATCTCTGTTGCCACCTCTCAAGCCATGAGGGTGGTGATCAGCAGCAGAGGAGGTGAAAGACCTGAGGCCAGACTTGTCCCTGGCTCTCTAACGTTGTATCCTGTATTTCTTTAACAAGGTCCGTGTAGAGTCAGGCTTTCCAAATATGTATTCCTTTTTAAAGATCTAAAAATATACAAAATGCAACCCATTTACTTCAAAACCTATAAAATCTATTCATACTCTACAGGGGGATAATACTGGCACAGAATTTAAAAAATATACATGACTTAATTCACCTCAAGTTTTGTGCAGTTTGTGAAAGGAAATACATTTTTGGTTGAAGTTACCTTTGGTTTTAAGTGTTGTTTATAGCAGACACTCGGGCAGGCTTGAAACTGTGCCAGGATCTGACTTAGGCAGGCAGAGCAGGCAGAAAGTATCCACCACTCCAGCATGTCCTGCATCTTCCAGGAGCACAGGGGGACAAAGTAAATAGTCACAAAGTAGAAAAAGCTGGAAATCACAGGCACATATTTAGGATGGCTACTGTTTGCTGAACTTTCCTGACTCTTGGATTGCAGCTGCAGACAATTTGACAAAAGGAGTAACCTCTCTCCCTGTGGGTGTGGCTGTAAGGGTGGCACAGTCGATCCAGCTCTCCCAAGCAGGGAGTTAGGGTGTCGCTGCTCTTTGTTTAAGGGTTTCCACACAAGGCTTTATGAGTTTGCCTGTCCATGCTCAGTGTGCTATCCTTAAACATCACATTCTTTCAACCTTCCTCTCATAGTCTTTCCCTGCCGAGGTTTTACAGTGCTTGATGTTCTTCTCTGGCAGGAAGGATGGGGCCTCTCCTAGTCTTGGTTTGAATGATGTAGACAGAAGCCAAAGACAGTTTTCAGTGAGTAATTTGCCTAGACATATATAAAACTAGT